>JAOTJB010331848.1:0-13235 GCA_027123815.1 Erythroxylum minutifolium
TATATTATTAACAAGTCATAATGTTAATACATGAATCACAAATATCCATTGGCCTAGGGCACACTACTAACAAAAACGACCAACTGGCACAGTCGTTAGGTGCCTTGGATGGCAAGAACAGCACATGGGCATGGTCACTAGGCACCTTCAGTAGGCAAAATACCTCGTTAGGACGGTGGCCAGGAGCCTTCGATGGGAAAAACAGCACGTTGGCACACCTTCGATGGGAAAACAGTTCTTTGGCACGTCGCTAGGCACCATCAGTGAGTAAAACAACCCATTGGGCTCCTTCGAAGGGTAAAATAGCCCATTTCCACAGTCATTAGGCACCTTCGGTGGGTAAAACAGCCCATTGGCTCGGTCTCTAGGCACCTTCAATGGACAAAACAGCATGTTGCCATGTTCGTTAGGCACCTCAGTGGGCAAAACAACCCGTTGGCATGATTGCTAGGCATCTTTGGTGGGAAAAATAGTTCATTGGCATCATTGCTAGGCTTTTTTGGTGGGTAGAAAACTCGTTTTCATGATTGCTAGGAACATTAAATGGGCAAAACATCCCGTTGGCACGGTTGTTAGGCACCCTTGGTGGGAAAAACAACCCGTTGGGCACCTTTCGGTAGGCAAAATAGCTCATTGGCATGGTCCCCACGCAACCTCAGTGGGCAAAACAGCCCATTGACAAGGTCTCTAGGCACCCTCGATGGGCAAAACAAGCCATTGGCACAGTCACTATGCGTCATCGGTGGGCAAAATAGCCCATTCGCATTGTCACTAGGCGGATGGCAAAACAGCCTGATGGCAAATTCGCTAGGCACCTTTGGTAGGAAAAACAACCAGTTGGGCACTCCAATGGGCAAAATGACCCATTGGCATAGTCACTAGGTGCCCTCGGTGGCATGAACAACATGTTGGCATGGTCCCTAGGCAGCTTCGGTAAGCAAAATAGCCCGTTGGGACGGTGGAGAGGAACCTTTGATGGGAAAAGCAGCGCATTGGCGCACCTTCAATGGAAAAACAGTTCATTGGCATGGTTGCTAGGCACCATCGATGAGTAAACAACCCATCGGGCTCCTTCAGAGTGTAAAATAGCCCATCCACAGTTGCTAGGCACCTTCGGTGGGCAAAACAACCCATTGGCTCGGTCTCTAGGCACTTTCAGTGGGCAAAACAGCTTGTTGGCATGTTCGCTAGGCACCTCAGTGGGCAAAACAGTTCGTTGGCGTGATTGCTAGGCATCTTCGGTGGGAAAAATAGCTCATTGGCATAATTGGTAGGCTTCTTTGGTTGGGGAAAACCCTTTGGCATGGTTGCTAGGAACCTTATATGGGCAAAAGATCCCATTCGCACGATTGGTAGGCACCCTTGGTGGGAAAAAACAGCTCGTTGGGTACCTTCAGTGGGTAAAATAGCCCGTTGGCATGGTGGGAAAAATAGCCCATTGGCCACCTTCGGTGGCCAAAACAGCCCCTTGACAAGGTTGCTAGGCACCCTTGATAGGCAAAACAACCTGTTGGCATGATCGCTAGGCACCTTCAATGGGCCAAACAACCCATTCGTATGGTCACTAGGCACCTTCGGTGGGCAAAATAGCCCGTACGTATGGTCTCTAGGCACTCTTGATGGGCAAAACAGCCCATTCGCATGGTCACTAGGAAACTTCGATGGGCAAAACAATCGATTGTCAAATTTACTAAGTGCCTTTGGTGGGAAAAACAACTAGTTGGGCATGTTCGGTGGGCAAAGCGGTCCATTGGCATGGTCGCTAGGCATCGTCGGTGGCAAAACAATATGTTGGCATGGTCACTAGGCACCATCGATGAGCAAAATAGGTCATTGGTACGGTGACTAGGAACCTTTGGTGGGAAAAATGCCGCATTGGCACATCTTTGATGGGAAAATAGTTCGTGGACATGATCGCTAGCCACCATCAGTTGGCAAAACAACCCGTTGAGCTCCTTCGGCAGGAAAAATAGCCCATTGGCCCGGTCGCTAGGCACCTTTGATGGGGATAAAAGCCTATTGCCACGGTTGCTAGGCACCTTATACGGGCAAAACATCCTATTGGCATGGTCACTCGGCACCTTTGTTGGAATAAACAGCCCATTAGGCAACTTCGGTGGTTAAAATAGCCCATTGGCATATTCACCAAGTTCCTTCGGTGGGGAAAACAGCCCGTTGGCACACCTTTGGTGAGAAATCAATTTGTTGGCACGGTTGCTAGGCACCATCGGTGGGCAAAACAACCTGTTGGGCTCCTTTAAAGGGTAAAATATCCCATTTCCACGGTGGGTAGGCACCGTTGATAGGCAAAATAGCTCATTGGAAAGGTCTCTAGGCACCCTAAGTGGGCAAAATAGCCTGTTCACACATACGTTAGGCAACACAGAGGGTAAAACAGCCCGTTGTCACAATCACTAAGCACCTTCGGTGGGAAAAACAGTTCATTGGCACGGTCGCTAGGCACCTTGAATGGGGAAAAAAGCCTGTTGACATGGTTGTTAGGAACCTTATATAGGCAAAACATCTCCTTGGCACAGTCACTAGCCCCCTTCTGTGGGAAAAACAGCTTGTTGAAACTATTGCTAGTCACCTTCGATGGGAAAATAGCTTGTTGGAAAAGTCATTAGTCACCTTCGGTGGGTAAATTAGCCCCTTGGCAAGGTCTCTAGGCACCCTCTGTGAGCAAACAGCCTATTGGCATGTTCGTTGGCCACCTCAGTGGGCAAAACAGCCCGTTGTCAGGATCTTTAGGCACCTTCGGTGAGAAAAATATCGCGTTGGCACAGTCACTGGGCACCTTTGCTGGGGAAATTTTCATTAGCATGGTTGCTGAGCACCTTATATGGGCAAAGCATCCTGTTGGTGCTGTTGCTATGCACCCTCAGTGGGAAAACAGCCAGTTGGGCACCTTTGGTGTGTAAAACAGCCTATTGGCACAGTCCCTAAGCACCTTGGTGGGCAGGACAACCCATTGACAAGGTTGCTAGGAACCCTCAGTAGGCAAAATGGCCAGTTGGCACAGTCACTAGGCATCTTCAGTGGGTAAAACAGTCCGTTCGCCTAGTCACTAGGCATCCTCGACAAGCAAAACAGCCCGATGGCAAATTCGCTAGGCACCTTTGGTGGGAAAAACAACCAGTTGGGCACCTTCAATGGGCAAAATGACCAATTGGCACGGTCGTTAGGTGCCCTCGACGGTAAGAACAGCACGTTGGCATTGTCACTAGGCACCTTCGGTAGGCAAAATATCCCGTTGGGACGGTGGCCAGGAACCTTTGATGGAAAAACAGCTGGTTGGCACAGCTTGAATGGGAAAATAGTTCAATGGCACGATCGCTAGGAACCATCGGTGAGTAAAAGAACTCATTGGGCTCCTTCGGAGGGTAAAATAGCCCGTTCTCATAATTGCTAGGCACATTTGGTGGGCAAAGTAGCCTATTGGCTCGGTCTTTAGGCATCTTTAGTGGGCAAAACAGCCTGTTGGGATGGTGGCTAGGAACCTTCAATGGGAAAAACAGAGCGTTGGCACACCTTCGATTGGAAAACAGTTAATTGGCATGGTCGCAACCCATTGGGCTCCTTCAGAGGGCAAAATAGCCCGTTTTCACAGTCGCTAGACACCTTCGGTGTGCAAAACAGCCCAGTGGCTCATTCTTTAGGCATCTTTAGTGGGCAAAACAACCTGTTGGGATGGTGGCTAGGAACCTTCAATGAGAAAAACAGAGCGTTGGCACACCTTCGATGGGAAAACAGCTCATTGGCATGGTCGCTAGGCACCATCGGTGAGTAAAACAACCCATTGGGCTCCTTCAGCGGGCAAAATAGCCCGTTTTCACAGTCGCTAGACACCTTCGGTGGGCAAAATAGCCCATTGGCTCGATCTTTAGGCACGTTTAATGGGCAAAACAGCCTGTTGGCATGTTCACTAGGCACCTCAGTTGGCAAAATAGCCTGTTGACGTGGTCATTAGGCACCCTCAGTAGGGAAAATATCCCATTGGGATGGTGGCCAGGAACCTTTGATGGGAAAAATAGTGCGTTGGCACACCATCGATGGGAAAATAGTTCGTTGACACGGTCGTTAGGAACCTTCAATGGGCAAAACATCCCATTCATATGGTGACTAGGAACTTTCGGTGGGCAAAACAACCCGTACGTATGGTCTTTAGGCATCCCCGATGGGTAAAACAGCCTGTTTGTATGGTCACTAGGCACCTTTGGTGGGCAAAACAACTGATTGTCAAATTCGCTACGTGCCTTTGCTGGGAAAAACAACTAGTTGGGCACCTTCGGTGGGCAAAGCAACCCATTGGCATTATCAGTGGCAAAACAACACGTTGGCATGGTCACCAGGCACCTTCGATGGGAAAAATAAGTCGTTGGTACGGTCACTAGGATCCTTTGGTAGGAAAAATACTGTGTTGGCACACCTTTGATGGGAAAACAGCCTGTAGGCACGATCGCTAGGCACCATCGGTGGGCAAAACAACCTCTTGGGCTCCTTCGGTAGGATAAACAGCCCATTGGCATGGTTGCTAGGCACCTTTGATGGGGAGAAAAGCCCATTGCCACAATTGCTAGGTAACTTTTATGGGCAAAACATCCCGTTGGCTTGGTCACTCAGCACCTTTGTTAGGATAAACAACCCGTTAGGCAACTTCGGTGGGTAAAATAGCCCATTAGCATGGTCACCAAGCACCTTCGGTGGGAAAAACAACCCGTTTTCACACCTTTGGTGAGAAAACAGTTTGTTGGCACGGTCGTTAGGCACCATCGGTGGGCAAAACAACCCATTGGGCTCCTTCAAAAGGTAAAATATCCCATTTCCATAGTTGCTAGGCATCGTTGGTGGGCAAAACAGCCCATTGGAAAGGTCTCTAGGCACTCTCAGTGGACAAAATAACATGTTGGCATATTTGTTAGGCATCTTAGAGGGTAAAAAAGCCCGTTGTTGCGATCACTAGGCACCTTTGGAGGGAAAAACAGCCCACTGGCACGGTAGCTAGGCACCTTTAGTGGGGAAAAAAGCCTATTGACACGGTTGCTAGGCACCTTATATGGGCAAAACATCTCCTTGGCACAGTCGCTAGCTCCCTTTGGTGTGAAAAATAGCTCATTGAAACTATCGCTAGTCACCTTCGATGGAAAAATAGCCCGTTGAAAAAGTCGTTAGTCACCTTCGGTGGGTAAAACAGCCCATTGGTAAGGTCTCTAGGCACCCTCTATGGGCAAAACAGCCTGTTGGCATGTTCGTTGGGCAGCTCTGTGGGCAAAACAGCCCATTGTCTGGATCGTTAGGCACCTTTGGTGCAAAAAATATCCCATTGGTACAGTCGTTGGGTGCCTTTGCTGGGGGAAAAATCCCGTTAGCACGATTGCTAGGCACCTTATATGGGCAAAGCATGCCGTTGGCACCATTGTTATACACCCTCGGTAGGAAAAACAGCCTGTTGGGCACCTTTGGTGTGTAAAACAGCCTATTGGCACGTTCCGTAGGCACCCGTAGTGGGCTGGACAGCCCAATGACAAGGTTGCTAGGCACCCTCGGTGGGCAAAATAGCCTATTGGCACAGTCGCTAGGCAACTTCGATGGGCAAAACAGCCTATTCCCATGGTCACTAGGCACCTTCGGTGGGCAAAACAACCTGTTGGCACATTCGTTAGGCACCTTTGGTGCGAAAAAGAACCAGTTGGGCACCTTCGGTAGGCAAAACAGTCTATTGACATGATTGCTAGGCACCCTTGGTGGGCAAAACAACACGTCGACATGGTCACTATGCACATTTGATGGGCAAAACAACCTGTTGGGACGTTGGTTACGAAACTTCGGTGGGAAAACAAGTCACCGTTAATGAGAAAATAGTTCGTTGGCACGATCACTAGGCACCATCGGTGCATCCCGTTGGGCTTCGGTGGGTAAAACAGCCCGTTGACACAGTCTCTAGGCACCTTTGGTGGGTGAAATAGCCTGTTGACACGGTTACTAGGCACCTTCGGTGGGCAAAACAACCTATTGGTGTGCTCAGTAGGCACCTTTGGTGGGCAAAACAGCCAGTTGGCACAGCACCTAGGAGCCTTCGGTGTGCAAAATAGCCTGTTGGGCACCTTCGGTGGGCAAAAGAGACTATTGGCACATTTGTTAGGAACCTTTGGTGGAAAAAACAGCCAGTAGGGCACTTTCGGTGAGGAAGACAACCTGTTAAAATGGTCACTAGGCACTGTCGATAGGTAAAACAACCTATTGGCGTGGTTAGTAGACACCTTTAGTAGGCAAAACAACCTGTTGACATGGTCGCTAGGCACCTTTGGTGGGAAAAATAGCCCGTTGGGCATCTTTGGTGGGAAAAATAGGCTATTAGCACAGTCCCTAGGCACCCTCGGTGGGTAAAACAGCTCATTGGCAAGGTCGCTAGGTGCCCTCGATGAACAAAATAGCACGTTGACAGGATCGCTAGGCACCTTCGATGGGTAAAATAGCCCGTGCGTATGGTCACTAGGCACCTTCGGTGGGCAAAATAGTCCATTGGCACCTTCACTAGGCACCAGGTACCTTTGGTGGAATGGTCACCAGGTACCTTTGGGGGGAAAAACAACCGGTTGGGAACCTTTGGTGGGAAAAACAGCCCATTGACACGATCGCTAGATGCCCTCGATGGGTAAAACAATAGGCCAACATGGTCACTACGCACCTTCGAGGGGCAAAATAACCCGTTAGGATGGTGGCTAGGAACCTTTGATGGGAAAAATAGCCCGTTCGCACACCTTCAATGTAAAAACAACCCGTTGGCACGGTCACTAGGCACCATCATTGTGTAAAACAACCTTTTGGCTTCGGTGGGTAAAACAGCTCACTGGCACGGTCTCTAGGCACCTTTGGTGGGCGAAACAACCTGTTGACATTGTCGCTAAGCACCCTCAGTACGTAAAACAGCTCATTGACACGTTCACTAGGCACCTTTGGTGGGAAAAACAACCAGTTGCGCATCTTCAGTGGGCAAAACAACCCTTTGGAATGGTCGCTAGGTGCCCTTGGTGGGTAAATCAAAACATTGGCATGTTCGCTAGGCACCCTTGGTGGGCAAAACAACCCGTTGGCACATTTGCTAGGCAATTTTGGTGGGAAAAATAGCCTGTTGGGCACTTTCGATGGGCAAAGCAACCTGTTGACATGGTCACTAAGCACCATTGGTCGGCGAAACAATCCGTTGTCGTGGTCAGTAGGCATCTCCAGTAGGCCAAACAGCCCAGTGGCATGGTGACTAGGAGCCTTCGGGGGGGAAAACAACACGGTAGGCACCTTCGATGTGCAAAATAGCCCTTTAGCAAGGTCACTAGGCACTTTAGTGGGCAAAATAGCCCTTTGACACGTCCGCTAGGCACCATCGATGGTCAAAACAACCTGTTTGAATGGTCACTAGGCACCTTCGGTTGGCAAAACAGCTAGTTGGGCACCTTCTATGTGTAAAACAGCCCATTAACATGGTCGCTAGGGGTGGGCAAAACAACCTTTTGGTATGGTCACTAGGAAGTTTCGGTAGGCAGAAAAGCCCATTGGCACGGTGACTAGGCACTTTCAATGGGAAAATAGCCCATTGGCACGATCTCTAAGCGCCCTCAGTCAGCAAAATAACCTATTGGCATGGTCACTAGGCACCTCAGTGGGCAAAACAGCCTGTTGACATGATCGCTGGGCACCTCCAATGGGCAAAACAACTCGTTGGCATAATGGTTAGGCACCTTCTGTGGGAAAAACAGATCATTGGGAACATTTGATGGGAAAATAACCCGTTGACACAGTTGCTAGGCACCTTTGGAGGAAAAACAATCCGTTGCCATGGTCGCTAGGTAGTTGACAGTTGGCAAGGACAGGCAACTTTGATGGGTAAAATAGCTCATTAGCAAGGTCTCTAGGCAGCCTCAGTGGGCAAAACAACCTATTGGCATGTTCGTTGGGCACCTCAGTGGCCAAAACAACCCGTTGGCACATTTGCTAGGTAATTTTAGTAGGAAAAACAGTCAGTTGGGCACCTCCGGTGAGAAAAACAGTCTATTGGCATGGTTGGTTGGCACCCTCAATAGGCAAAACAACTAGTTGTCCACGTTTGTTGGCAAGGTCATTAGTCACCCTTGGGGGGGGGAACAACTCTTTGGCACATTTGTTAGGCAACTTTAATGGGAAAAACAGCCAGTTGGGCGCCTTCGGTGGGGAGAACAACCCTTTGACACTGTCACTAAGCACCCTTGGTAGGAAAAATAGCTCGTTGGCCACCTTCGGTGGACAAAACAGCCCATTGACATGGTTGTTAGGCACTTCGTTGAGAAAAACAGCCCATTGGCACACCTTCGGTGGGGAAACTGTCCTTTGGCACGGTTGCTAGGCATCATCAGTGGGCAAAACACCGTTGGGCACCATTGGTGGGTTAAAAAGCTATTTAACGCAATCTCTAAGTGCTTTTGGTGGGCAGGATAGCCCGTTGACACACCTTCGATAGGAAAATGTCTATTAGCACGATCGTTAAGCACTATCAATGGGCACCTTTGTCGGGACAATCGCTAGGCACTTTTTGCGAGCAAAACAGCCCATTGGCATGTCTACTAGACACCTATAGTGAAAAAAGAACTAGTTGGGCATATTCGGTAGGCAAAATAGCCCGTTGGCAAGGTGGCTAGGCGTCGCTAATGGAAAAAATAGCACGTTGGCACACCTTTGGTGGGCAAGACATTTCATTGACACAGTTGCTTGGCATATTCGGTGGAAAAAATAGCTCGTTGGTGCACCTTCAGCAAGCAAAAATGGCCGTTTGCACAACTTCGATGGGTAAAATAACTCGTTGGTACTGTCGCTAGGTACCCTCGGTTGGGAAAATAGCCCATTAACGAGGTCGCTAAACACCTCAGTGGGCAAAATAGTCCATTGACATAGTCGATAGGTAGCTTAGGTAGATAAAACAGCTCGTTGGCATGGTCGCTAGGAAACAGTTTGTTCACACAGTTGCTGGGCACCTTGGGTGGGTAAAAGAGCCTGTTCGCATGATCACTAGGTACCTTTGGTGGTCCTGTTGGCACGTTTGCTAGGCAACTTTAGTAGGAAAAACAACCAGTAGGGCACCTTCGGTGAGAAAAACATCCTGTTGGCACAGTCCCTAGGCACCGTCGATGGGCAAAACAACCAGTTGTGCACCTTCGGTAAGAAAAACATCCTGTTGGTACAGTCCCTAGGCACCCTCGATGGGCAAAACAACCAGTTGTGCACCTTCAATGGGTAAGACAGTTCATTGGCATGGTCACTAGTCACCCTTGGGCGGAAAAAAAACTCTTTGGCACGTTTGTTAGGCAACTTTAGCAAGAAAAATAGCCAGCTGGACACCTTCGGTAGGCAAAATAGCCCATTAACACAGTCATTAGGCACTGTTGGTCAAAAAAATAGTTCACTGGGCACCATCGATGGACAAAATAGCTCGTTAACACGGTCGGTAGGCACTTTCGATAAGAAAAATAGCCCATTAGCATGCCTTCGGTGGGAAAACAGTCCTTTGGCACTATTGCTAGGCACCTTCAGTGGGTAAAACAACCCGTTGGGCACCATTGGTCAGTTAAAAAGCTAGTTGGTGTGATCTCTAAGTGCCATTGGTGGGCAAGACATCCTGTTGGCGCACCTTCGACGAGTAAAAGTCCATTGGCACGATCACTAGGCACCATCAGTGGGCACCTTTGCTGGGACACTCGCTAGGCATTTTATATGGGGAAAATAGCCCGTTGGCACGTCCACTAGACACCTTTGGTGGAAAAACAGTCAGTTGGGCATATTTGGTAGGCAAAATAACCTGTTGACAAGGTGGCTAGGTGCCGTCGGTGGGAAAAATAGCACGATGGCACACCTTTGGTGGGCTAGACATTCAGTGGTTAAAATAGCCCGTTCTAGTGGTCACCAGGCACCTTTGACGGGCAAAACAGCCCGTTAGGCACCTTCGATGGGCAAGGCAGTTCGTTGACATGATTGCTAGGCGACCATCGGTGGGCAAAACAACCTGTTGGGCAATCTTTGTTGGTAAAACAGTTTGTTCGTAAGGTCACTACGCACCCCCATGGGAAAAACAACCTATTGGCATGTTTGCTAGGCACCTTTGGTGGGAAAAATAGCCAGTTAGGCACCTACGATGGGAAAAATAGCCAGTTGGAATGGTCGTTAGTCACCTTCAGCGGGCAAAACTAGTCGTTGGTGGGATTGCTAGGCACATTCAGTGGAAATAACCCGTTGGTATGGTCAGGAGGCACCTTTGGTGGGTAAAACAGCTTGTTGGCACGATCGCTAGGCTTCTTTGGTGGGTAAAAAAGTCTGTTGGCATAGTTGTTAGGCATCGTTGGGGGGAAAAAAAGCCCGTTGGCACGATTGCTAGGCACTTTGTGTGGGCAAAACAGCCTGTTGGCACGGTCACTGGCCACCTTCTGTGTGAAAAATAGCCCTTTGGAACAGTTGTTAGTCAGCTTCTGCAGGCAAAACAACCTATTGGGATAGTTGCTAGGCACCCTCGATGGCAAAAATAGCCTGTTGGGCACCTTCAGTGGTTAAAACAGCCCGTTCGAATGGTCACCAGGCACCTTTGGTGGACAAAACAGCCCATTAGGGACCTTCGATGGGCAAGGCAGTTCATTGACATGATTGCTAGGTGACCTCGGCAGGCGAAACAACGTGTTGGCATGGTCACTAAGCACTTTCGGTAGGTAGAACAGCCCGTTGACATTGTCGCTAGGCACCTTCAGTGGGGAAAATAGCCCGTGGGCTCACCTTTGGTGGGAAAATAATCCGTTAGCATGGTCGCCAGGCACCATTGGTGGGTAAAAAATCCTGTTGGGCACCTTCGGAGTGTAAAATAGCCCATTAGCAAGGACGTTAGGCACCTTCTGTGGGGAAAAGGGCCCGTTGGCACAATCTTTAGACACCCTCGGTGGGCAAAATGGCCTGTTGACAAAGTTACTAGGCACTTTCGGTGAGAAAAATAGCCAGTTGGTAAAGTCACTAGGCACCTTTTGTGGGGAACAAAGCCCATTGGTATGGTCGCTAGGCACCTTATATGGGAAAAATATCCCATTGTCACAGTGCTAGGCACCTTCGGTGGGAAAAATAACCTATTGGAACGGTCGCTAGTCTCCCTCGGTAGGAAAATAGCTCCTTGGAAAGGGCGTTTGTCATGTTTGGCAGGCAAAACTACCCATTGACACGATTTCTAGGCACTCTAGGTGGGGAAAACAACCTATTGAGCACCTTCGAACGGTAAAACAGGACGTTGGCACCCTCAATGGGCAAAACAGCTCGTTGGCACGGTCCCTAGGTACTCGCAATGGTTAAAACAACCCATTGCATGGTCACTACGCACCTTTAGTGGGAAAAATAGCCCGTTGGCACATTGGTTAGGCACTTTTGGTGAGAAAAACAACCCATTTGGCACCATCGGTGGGAAAAACAGCCTGTTGGGCACCGTCGGTGGGAAAAACAGCCTTTTGGGCACCTTCGATGGGAAAAACAACCTGTTGGGCACCATTGGTGGGAAAAAACAGCCCGTTGGGCACCTTCAGTGGGTAAAAAAGCCCGTTGACATGATCATTAGGCACCTATGGTGGGCAAAACAACCAGTTGACAAGGTCAACAGCCACCTTTAATAGGTAAAATAGCCCATTGGAATGATCACTAGTCACCTTCGGGGAGAAAACAGCCAGTTGGAATGGTTACTAGTCACCTTCGATGGGTAAAATAGCCCGTTGGGCACCTTTGGTGGGTAATAAGCCCGTTGGTAAGAATGTTATGCACCTACGGTGGGCAAAACAGCTAGTTGACAGAGTCAATGGTCACCTTTCGTGGGTAAAACAACTCGTTGGAATGGTCGCTAGTCACCTACGGTGGGAAAATAGCTCATTGGCACAATCACTAGGCACTTACAGTGTGCAAAATTGCCAGTTGGCATGGTCAATAGCCATCTTCGGTGCAAAAAATAGGCTATTGGAATGGTTGCTAGTCACCTTCGGTGGGAAAAACAACCAGTTGGGCACCTTCGGTCCATTGGCACGATCCTTAGTTGCCCTCGGTGGGCAAAACATCACGTTGGCATGGTCACTAGGCACCTTCACTGAGTAAAATAGCCCATTAGGACGGTGCTTAGGAACCTTCAGTGGGAAAAATAGCACATTGGCACGGTCGTTAGGCACCATCGGTGAGTAAAACAAACCGTTGGGCACCTTTAGTGGGTAAAACAACCCATTGGCATGGTCACTAGGCACCTTTGGTGGGTGAAACAACTTATTGAGACAGTCGCTAGGCACCTTCGATGGGCAAAATAGCCCATTGGCACATTTGTTAGGCACCTTTGGTAGGAAAAACAGCCAGTTGGGCACCTTCAATGGGCAAAACAACCTGTTGACACGGTTGCTAGGCACCGTCAGTTGGCAAAACAACCCGTTGGCACCGTGGCTAGGAGCCTTCTATGGGAAAAACAACCAGTTGGGAACATTCGGTGGGCAAAACAACTGTTGGCAATGTGGCTAGGCACCTTTGGTGGGAAATCAATTTGTTGGCGCGGTCGCTAGGTAGCATCGGTGACCAAAACAACTCGTCACTGTAAGAAAATCACTCATTAGCGGCGGAAAATTTTTGACGGAACAACTTTCGACGCTATTTACCGACAGTGTAGTTAGCGACGGAAACATACATCTGTTGGTCACACTGGAGGGAAAAATTTCGAGTAAAATCTCCGACGGCATATACTGACAACAAAACCTACGATGTTGGAAAAAAATGCAAGAACCGTTCCCGCATTTTAGTTACTTCGGACACATACCGACAGACAGTGTTCCATCGTTAAATATATCAACGGAATATGAACTTCTGTCGGTATATTTAACCAACTCGAGTTACCAACAGAATTTTGTATTCCGCTGCAAATCCTGGGAAATATAACAACTTGCGTCAACGTTTTGCTGAAGACGAGCAGATAACCCTAGATTACTGATGGAATTTGTGTTCCGTCGGTATTTGAATTTCCACAGTATGTAAAATTGCCGCTCTTTTATCGACAGAATATCGTGTTTCGTCCGTAACTATCAGTGGTGCATCGTGAAGTCGACAATGGAAAACCTAGATTACAAATGGAATTAATGTTCTGTCGGTAATCCAGTGCCTTTAACTGGGGTGTCGCCCCCTCCCCTCCCACCCGCTCGTTTCTCTTCCCTCCTTACAATCGCCTT
>JAOTJB010331877.1:0-13230 GCA_027123815.1 Erythroxylum minutifolium
AATCCGTGTCAAAAGAAAAGGTATTTTGCGCATCTTGTATGTTTTCGGTTATACGTTATGTTGTGTTATGGTCTTTTTCGCAGCGTATTGTGAATACTTGGGCCATACGCGATCCAACAGCAAGAACGTAGTCAACATGAGCTGACAACTCACTAGGAATTCCTCGTTGAAGATTAACACTTGTAATGATCTATCCCCTTCACAATGAAATTTCAAAGATTACACGGGCCTATCAGCCAAGGCTATAGACTCGTTGAATACATCAGTGTAGCGCGCGTGCGGCCCAGAACATAGACCTATTATTTCCTTAAACTTCCTTAGCCTGGAAGGCTATAGTCTTTCTAAGAAGCTGGCCATGGAGGGTCACCTCTGTATTGCTAGTTAGCAGGCTAAGATCTCATTCGTTAACAGAGTTAACCAGACAAATCGCTCCACCAACTAAGAACGGCCATACACCACCACCCATAGAATCAAGAAAGAGCTATCAATATCAATAGTGCATTCTTGATGCTAAACTTCCCCTAAGCCATGTATTCTATTGGCGGTGATTTATAGTATTTCTTTGGTTTGTTCTTGACACACGACTACGACGGTTTAAAGGGTTACGATTCCAATTGAGGTGTAGAGACATTATCGCAGGATGTCATTCACCTGCATGGTGAAATTGTGAGAAGGTCTGGACAACATTGTAGTATGAAACCATCCTAGGGTCATTTTCTTGCTGAATTTGATTTTTATTGAGTTAGTAAGCTAATCTGGTGTGGCTTCACTGGGCATATCTGTTTGAATAGATCACTTGCTGATCCTCAATTTAGGGCAACTTATTTCCATTATCTTGTGAAGTCTACAGTGAGATGGGTAAAAACAAAAAATCGTCACAAAAGAGTTGGGACATCATAAAGGATTGTGTGTTAGGACTACGACGTGAAAATGGACCTCCACAAGATCTGGATGCTGACAAAAATGATGATCAAGATGACTGAAGTCCCAGTCATGCCTCGGTGATTAAGTAACAACAAACTATAAAGGAAAGGACTAGGAATGCTAGACCAGCCTCAAAAGCTACTCTTTAGCGTCAAGAACCGATGCCAAACGGGGACTCACAGGTTTATAAAATGAAAGCAGGGACCAGCAATAAGGGAGGTAAGATTTCGACTAAACTCAGTAATGTAGATTCTAGTGTGTTGTGGTCTGAAGAGCTGGGGGATGAGGATGTATCCATAGCTGGTGAGGAAACTGATGAGGGGAGTGAGACTTCATCAACCTCTCCAAGTTCAGATGACAAGGATTCAGTACAGAAATTGTCTGATAAAATGCCGAGTAAACCTTCTAGCGAAACTAAACATAAACCATCTTTCGTCTGTCTTTTTATAAACAACCGTGAACTGAAGCAAGGATTACAACTGGAATATACGCATGTTGAAGAAAAAGTGGCAATGAATGATACAAACTTCATTCCAATTGAGGAGGATTGGGGCTACTGTTTAGTCAGATGTTTTACAGGGCCATTCCTAGGGATGAAAGCTGTAGAGAGTCTGAGTACCAAGTGGGGGATGAAGTGCAAAATTCTACCTTATGGTGAAGGATGGTTAATTTTTCAATTTGTGACAGAGGAAGACTGAACATCTGTTCTAGTTGGAGGCCCTTATCTCTTGTTTAGGAAAACTCTATTGTTGAAAAAACTTACTTCAAGTTTTGCATTCAACTATCAAGAGTTTATGGAAGTCCTTATATGGCTTTAATTTCCAAATGTTCCTTTGGGAGTGTGGAAGGTTTGTCAAAGCTTGGTTCCCGGGTGGGTAAACCTATTTGTACTGATAAAATCACTGGAATTAAAACCAGAATTGGTTATGCAAGAATTTTGGTTGAGGTGGATGTGTCTCGAAAGCCAATTATAAATTTTGAAGTTACTATACTAGGAACATTAGATATACTCAGTTGGTTATCTATGAATCTTTTCCAAGCTACTGCTATTATTGCAAACAATTTAGACACACTTCATTTGTTTGCAAGTCTAAGGTTGGTACAAGGGCGAATAAGATGAAGGACATAAGTGAGGGAGGAAATAAGAAGAGCCCTGTACAAAATATAGGTGATGTTAATAGGAATGATAGCGCCCAAATGGATAGTTCAGCTCAAGAGGGTATGAAGATAGTATAGAATCAGTCTATTTAGGATCAAGAGCTAGAAAATGGAGCAGGATAGGAGAACATACATAGTAGAACAAGGGAAGAAGGGCTAGATACTGGGGATTCTATTCGGCCTAGCAACACACACTCAAAGGCCACCAAAATAAGGATAGAGCCAACTACAGGAGACGGGGAATGGCAGCAGATTACTGCAAAGCCTGAGAACAGAGTAAAGGGTCCTTTGATACAACTTGAAAAATCAGCACTAAGGAGCTCACCTAGGCAGTAACTAATGGGCAATGTAGATGAAGGTGAAAAGCAGACAACCCTGAGTAAGGTTCGTAATAAGTGGAAAGGCGTATCAGCTCAATCTAATAAAACAGTACCAGATGGAACTAAAGTATAAGATATGTATGGCAGATCTACCCCTGGTACTAGTATGATTCCCTCTGAGGCAAATGCTTCAGTGAATACTAGGTCTACAAAAGTTAACAAAGGAGGGGCTGTTAGACAGGAGAATCAAGGATCTTCAAAGAATGAGAGAGATAAAGAGGCTGCTCCAAATACTAAAAAAGTAGGAGGAGGTCAGACCTCCTCTCATGAGCTATAAATATCTTCTGTTGGAATATCCGAGGCCTTAATAAGGCCTCTAAGAAAGTTAGTGTCGGTAAGTTAATTAACTAACACAAGTGTAAAATTGCCTATTTTTTAGAAACTAAATTATCTTTGTAGAGTTTGCTTTTGCTGATGGGAAATCATTTTCCTAGTTGGAACTTTTGTCATAATTTTGATCATATAGTTGGTGGGAGAATGGTGCTAGTATGGAATCCGAATTTTATCCACTGTCAAGTGGAAATCATTAAAGGGCAGCTTATCCATTGTAAATTACAATGCCTTACTACTCAGATCTTATACATTCTTTCATTTGTTTATAGTATATACAGTGCTTCTAAACAAATGCAATCCGCCTTCTGCCTATATATTGATGGATTTGTTAGATTTTCAGGTGTCCCTTGGATTGAATGATGCTCCTTCATCAGGGGAGTTTTATACTTGGCACAAAAACCATCTTTGAGCTAAACTGGACCGAGTGTTTCTAAATTCTGCTTGGAGCTCTGAAGTGCTAGGATGTTCAGCCAATTTCCTCAATATGTTACCTAATTTCGACCATTGCCCTATAATGAAGGTTTGTAATAAGTTGGAATCTCAGGGTAGAAAACCTCTCAAATTCTTTAACATGTGGCTCCAACACCCCTTGTTTCAGGATATCTTTGCAGATGTTGGGAGATACAAGTGGAGGGAACAAAACAGTGTAACCTTTGCTAGAAATTGAAGGCTCTCAAACATCCACTAAAATTACTTAATGCTAAAGAATGTGAACACATTTTTGCTAAGGCTAAAAAGGCGACAGATGAATTCCAACATATGTTCAAACTTTCCTTGAGTAGACTTGAGGATGATGTCCTACTCTAAGATATAGAGAAAGAAAGCCGAATTCTTGTTAGATACTAAGAAAAAATTCTTTCAACAAAAACTGAAATGTAACCATCTCATTGAAGCTAATAAGAGTACGAAATATTTTCATTCATTGGTTCGAAAAGGAGGGATACAAAATGCAATAACTCATCTTTTTAAGGAGGATGGGTCTCGAACCCATTCTTTGGAGGATGTTATAAATGAATTTCTCAGGTTTTATAAAGAGCTGCTAAGCTCTTCTTCCACTATTCACTGCATAGATCCGTATGTGGTAAGTAGGGGACCATGTCTTAATGATGAAGCACAAGAAGGATTACTGGCACCTATTCGGGATGAGGAAATAAAAAATGTATTATGGGATATAGGCAATGATAAAGAGCCTAGACCGGATGGCTACTCTTTATCTTTTTTTAAATCACAATGGACAATAGTTGGACTAGACCTTCGTGAAGCATTGAAGGAGTTCTTTGATTCGGTAAGATTGCTAAAGCAATTAAACCATACCATTCTATGCTTAATTCTGAAAAAGAAGGCTAATAAGGGGATTACGTCAAGGGGACCCTATGTCTCCCATCCTATTTCTCTTTCTTCTATAATACTTTTCTAAATTGGTTAAGGTGAGAATTGCTACTTCCCCCTTCAATTTCCATCCCAAATATTAGTAGCTTGGTATTGCTCATTTTGCTTTCGCAGATGACCTTATGTTATTCCTAAGGGGATTATAATTTCATACACCTCCTTATGATTACTTTGGCTGAACTAGGTATAGTTACAGGTTTGAGAGTAAATCCCTCCAAATCTAATATATATCTAGTAGGTGTGGGAGGTTGGGAGCAAGACCACATTCTCCAGATGGTGGAGTTTCCATTAGGGGAGTTCCCCATTCATTACCTAGGGATACCTCTAACTCTTATGAAGGTATCCGTGGCATAATTTTCTGCCCTCATTGAATCGGTGGAGACTTGCATTAATGATTGGAATTGGAAGACTTTATCTTATGCTGGATGAATTGAATTGATCAACTCAGTTATTTAAGGGGTTCTCTCCTTCTAGTTTCAGGCATTTGCTATTCCTACCACTATATTGGAAAGGATAACATTTATATCTAGGATGTTCTTGTAGGGAGTTAAACATTTTCGGGTGGCTTTAGATACCATTTATGTACCAAAAGAGGAGGGTGGTTTAGGATTGAAAAATGGTAAATGGTGGAATTTAGCTCTTTTTCAAAGGTATTATGGAATATCCACTTTAAAGCATATTTTCTTTGGGTTAGGTGGATACATGAGGTTTATTTAAAGGGTACTGCAGTGTGGGATTGGGAGCCCAAAAGTTGAGATTTTACCCTTATGAAAAAAATTAGCTTTGCTTCGTGACATTTTGGAAAGGAAAATGGGAGGTCGTGGGCAGGTGGAAATTGGGCTTCAATAATTTTGTACGAATGGGCTGCTCTCTTCATAGAAAATTTACGACTTAATTCAGACGAAACATAGGATCAAGCCATAAATGTCATTTATTTGGAAGCAGTACATCCCACTTAAATTATCCTTTATAGCTTGGCTTAGCCTTCATAATAGGCTCCCAACTAAAGACAATCTGCTCTTTTTGATATTTATAGAACTTGTATTTTGTGTAAGGTTTGATAGGGAAACGGTGGAGCACCTTTACTTTAACTGCTTGCTTGCTAAAGATGTTTGGCAACATATTTAGGATTGGTTAGGCATGACCTGGCCTACGACCACGTTACATAGTGCAATCAAAGGGATCCGAAGATATTACACAAGAGCGCATATGATAATCAAAGTAGCTAAACTGGTTGTTATTTGCACTGCGTATATAATTTGGAAGATTAAAAATGTAGTCTAGATGGACTTTGCTTATTTTACGAGTTGTGATGTAATAGTCAAGATAAAAACTTTAGTTTATAAGGTTTTGTATAGATTGTATCCTCCTGAAATGATTTCTTTTTGATGTATGTGGTCTGATGTCCGTTCAAGTCAGAAGTGGTTTTATGGACGTCATTACATTTATTGATGATTATTCATGATATGGGTATATATATCTAATGAGATACAAGTCTAAATCATTTGAAATGTTCAAACAATTTCGACATGAAGTAGAGAAATAACTCGGTAGAAGTATTAAGACACTTCAATTAGATCAAGGTAGTGAATACTTAAATGAGGAGTTTCTAATTTATCTCGAAGATACTGGGATAGTATCCCAGTAGACTTTACCTTACACACTGCAATATAATAGTGTGGCTGAAAGGAGAAACCGAACCTTGTTAGACATGGTAAGGTCAATAATGGGCTTAGCAAATCTACCAAAATCCTTTTGGGGTTATGCACTTGAGACTGTTGTTTATATGACAAATAAAGTCCCTTCAAAGGCAGTTGAAGTTACTCTAAATGAGAAATGGACTGACAAAAAGTCCTATCTTTCTCATATGACAGTCTAGGGATGTCCGGCTTACGTGCAACGGATTCAATCAGGTAAGCTTGAAGCCAAATCTGATAAATGTCTATTTATAGGATATGCTAAGAAAACAATTGGATATCAGTTCTATAATGCTTTAGAGCAAAAGGTGTTTGTCTCAAAACATGTTGTCTTTTTAGAGAAAGAGTTTCTTCTAAGAGAAGACAGTGGGAGCAAAGTTAAACTTGATGAAGTTCATGATGTTCAAACAGACACAGATCAACTGCTTGAATCTAAAATTGTTGTTCATAGAGATGAAACAACAATTGAACCTTCTAACACACAAAATGTTCATAGGTCAAGTAGGATACGCAATGTTTCAGAGAGATATAGATTTCTTGTAAGTGAATAAAATAACGTATTGCTCATAAGGACGATGAGCTTACAACCTATGAAGAGGCTCTGAAGAGTTCAAAATTTGAAAAATGGCTTCAAGCCATGAAGTCCAAAATGGATTCCATGTTTGAAAACCAAGTATAGACTTTGTAAGTGGTTTTCAGGAAGAAAATTGACATAGATGGTAATGTGTTTACCTATAAAGCGAGGCTAGTCACTAAAGGTTATCGTTAAAGACAAGGAGTTGACTATGACGAGACATTTAGCCCCGTACCTATGCTTAAATCCATTAGAATACTCCTAGCCATTGCTGCTCATTATGATTATGAAATATGGCAAATGGATGTGAAGGTAACTTTCCTAAATAAAAACCTAGTTGAGGATGTGTATATGATACAACCTGAAGGCTTTGTATCCAAAGATGGCAAAAGGGTATGCAAGCTTTAGAAATCTATTTATAGATTGAAGTAAGCATTTAGGAGTTGGAACATCCGATATTATAAGACAATCAAAGAGTTTAGTTTCTTACAAAATCCTGATGAACCTTGTGTGTACATGAAATTTAGTGGGAGTGCTATTATATTCCTTATGTTATATTTGGATGACATATTACTAATAAGAAATGATGTCTCAAGTTTGCAATCAGTCAAAATTTGGTTGTCCTATAATTGTTCTGTGAAAGACCTTAGAGAAGCAACTTATATATTGGGAATAACGATCTATAGAGATAGATCGAGAAGTTACTAGGTCTTTCATAGTCGACATATATAGATAAAGTGATAAAGAGGTTTAGCAAAGAGAAGTTCAAGAGAGGGTTTCTTACTATGACTCATAGGATAAAACTCTCAAAATCTATATGTCCTAAGATGTAAGATGAAAGGACTTGTATGAGTATGATCCCGTATGCTTCGACAATAGGATCAATCATGTATGCTATGTTATGTACAAGACCCGATATATCATATGCTTTAAGTGTTATAAGCAAATATCAATCAGATCCCGGTGGGTGTCACTAGGTGGCTGACAAGAATATCCTAAAGTTCTTAAGAAGGATTAAGGATGTATTCTTGATATATGAAAATGGAGATCTCGTAGTGAGCGGACATACGGATGCCAATTTTCAATCTTACTAGGATAACTCCAAATCCCAGTCAGGTTATATGTTCACACTTAATGGTAGAGCAGTCAGTTGGAAGAGTTCCAAATAACAGACAACTACAGATTCGACAATCGAGTCAGAGTACAACATAGCTGCAACGATGAAGAAGCTGTTTGGATCAAAAAGTTCATTATAGAACTTGAAGTGGTTCTAAGCATAGTAAACCTAATACTGTTGTACTGTGGCAACAATGGGGCTAATGCTCAAGCCAAAGAACCAAGGTCTCAATAGAGGTCCAAGCATGTACTCAGGAGATGTCACCTGATTAGGAAAATAATTGATAGAGGTGATGTGAAGATAGAGAGTGTGCCCACAGATTAGAACATCACTGATCCTTTGACTAAACCACTTCCTCAAATGAAATTTGATTCTAGTGTGCTCGCCTATGATATTAGATACAAAGGCGATTGGCTTTAGTGCAAGTGGGAGATTGTTAGAGTAGTGCTCTAAAGGTAATCACTTTTAGCACTTTTGCACAAACTTTATTTTGATTAATAAAGCGAAAGGTAATTTTCATTAATTTGATATTTGTTTATATATGAATTGATGTCGATCTTAAATCAAACTAATGAAGTCCATGATACAAAATATACCATGAAGGAAATCACGATGAGATCATGATAATGAAATTCTTATCATGTGCAATTATATTAGTATTTAGATAATCCCTAGTCATAGGATTAATAAGACAGGACATTATTAATCCAAATAGACTAAACACGTTATTGATTTGATCATGTAGTGGATCTCACAAACTGTAAGCATGAGATGTTTAGAGTTAACATGTGGATGCTTACCAAGAGTAGTAAGTACATCAGATGACTCGCTATGAGATTATTATATGTATGATTTATTAAATGTCAATGATTAATCTCATCATAGCAATGGTGCAAATATCCTTAGACTTGAGATACTTAAGGATATCTTGGATACTAATCCTATACTTTGACATCATTCCTTGTTATCATATGAGGTTGCTCTTAGGGTAGTGATTAGGTACAGTTATTGATATTCGAAGGTAACTGGGTAGCCAATAGAAGATTCATCACTTCTGATAGAAGGAGATGATACCTACAACCTTTTGTCGGGGTCATTACTCAGGAGTATCTGGCCAGAGTAGTTATGTGCCATGAAGAGAGTCTTCAATGACACATAGAGTAATAAGATCCCAAGACAAGAACTAACATCACTTGGACTAGATGTGAGGTAGTCAGTCACAGTAATTGTCTATTTAAAGGTTTGTAAGTCAGATAATTAACTATCGAAGAGTTCATATGTTAATCCATTTATGTTCTGGTAAATTGACATCATGAAACTTTTCATGATTTGCTTGAATTAAGAGTTAATTCAAGTGGCATGAAGCCATTCATGATTTGCTCAGATTAAGAATTAATTCAAGTGCCTAAAATAATCAAGAACTGAAGAGTCACATGCATAAAAGATCAAATGAAAAGCAAAATATGTACGGCTAGTTTTAAATAGGACTCAATTGTGACCAACGACAAAGTTGTCAAATAAGTAGGCCACTATTGTGGCTCATAGGCAATGATCGTGATTAAAGGCTTAACAAATGTACGTAGGTGAGTTCTTCACTTATGTACTTGAGGTTTAACAAGTTCTTACACACTTAAGTGAGAGGATAAGAGGTCTATAAGAGTTCTAGAGAGAGAGAAGTGGTCTTGAGTTTTCTTCATGTGATTTATGCAACAATTGCATAAATCTAATTACATGCAAGATATTCTTGATCTATCTCTCCATTTGAACATCTACTTGAACTCATCCATTTGTCATTTGTAACTACCCTTACACACGTCTTCTTCTTCCTCTTTGCTTGTTCTTGGATGATCAAAGAAGGGTTTGGTGTTTGCTACAACCAAAACAAATAGAAGAATCAAGAAAGGAGGAGAACAAAAGGTACAAGTGTTTAAATTTCTTATTTTTATGATCTGTCTGTACATGCATGTATGTTTTTGGATTTTCGGGGTTGTCGTGTGATCAAAATTTAGATTTTGACACTTCCACTGCATTTTCATGCATATGATGCATGTATACATGGCATCCCAACAGTGGTATCACAGCAAGTTTATGCATGTATTAGATGATGTACTAAACATGTGCAAAGTGTTTGTTGGGTTGTGACTGACATGCATATTGATTTGGAATAATTCGTATAAATTGTAAAAAAAAATTGATTTTCTTTCACATATATGTTTATAAGATGTTATATCATGTTTCTGTCAAAGGAAATTGTAATTGAATATTATTTGCTATTTTATTTCGAATTAATATCCAATCTGTTTCTGAGTATTTCTGGAAAACTAAATCCATGTGCTGATTTTGAAAATTTTGTAATAATTCTAGAAAAATTGTTTTTCTGATTTTCTTTTACAAAAATGTTTTATAAGTTGTTATTTTATGTTTCTATCAAAGGAAGATGCAATTGAATGTCATTTGCTATTTTATTAAAAATTTAGTTTCAGCCTGATGCATGTATGAAGTTCTGGGAAATTCTGGAAATCTGACGAACATGCATACTTATAAATTCCATATTAATTTTTATAAAATTTTTTATGAATTTTTGTACGCACATGCAAGATAAGATATTGCCACATGTATGAGATGCATGAAACTTGTTGTTAAAGTGATTATCTTATGCTTGATGTAGAGTATGACTAGTGTTAGAAGGAATATGACAAGTGTCATAAACATGTGATGTGCTATCTAATTCCATTTAGTTAATAAATAATTCCTAGGAATTAGTTTTTGGAATTTTTTATTAGGCACATTTAAGATGTATATAAGACTCTCGAATTTTTCCATAATTAATTGAATTTGATTCAATTAATAAATCAAGTCAAAGTCAACATTGGTCAGCTTTTTGAAAGCTGATGGAGTTGACTTAATTAATGACTGATGGTGTATGTGTTTCGGTTATAAGACCTTAATAAAGTTTTTATGAGATAAAAAATGTATTATTTTTATGGTAGTAGCATGCTTAGTGCTTGAAATTAGAGTTCCAAAAATTTTCCGAACATTAAATCGATCTTTTTAGTGACTAGTAGGTTAACTTATTTATCTTGATGATTTTGGCCGTCAAGATATTTTTGACTTATGCCAAAATTATTTAGATAAATTTGAGATGACCTAGGGATATTATAGATGACTTATTGATGTACAGGAATTTTAGAAACCCTAGGGATTAATTTAGAATTAATCCAACTAGGGCATATCATTTCTAGTGTGAATAGAAAAAGGCATATATACTAGAATTAAAGTGTTTAATTTGGACATCAAAATAATTGAATTTTAGGATTCCTAATCAAATCACGTTCATAATTTGAATTAGTCGAGACTAACTATAATACTTGATTCGGTTCAAGAGTTGAATCGAGTCACGAACTTTTAATACATAATCAAGTCACAACCTCTATTAAACCTCCTTTGTGTGATACATGCATTAGATGCATTTTAAGGGTGGTTATGGATATTGAATCAATTTTATTAAGTTGTCCATAATCTGAATATATATATGTGATATATATATATAAATATATACACACAATATCATCTAAGAATTGATGAGATCAAAGAACAAATCCCTCAACTGAAATATTAGGACTTACGCCTTCCATTGATATAGTAAGAACCGGAATTCTTTTAGAGTTGGGTTGTTTGGCATACCCAAGCCTGCTCTACACAAATATATTCAAACCATGGAAATTAGATTTATGGATTAATGGATTGGTTCTAATTGGAAGCGTTGATTTGTTAGGCAAACCCAAGGTCAACGTGGATAGAGGTGAAGTTGGGTAATATACACGGGATGTATACAAATCAAGAGTTGATAACCCAATGAGGGTGCTAAATCAACAGTTGATGGCACAAGTCAATAGTTACATACCTAAATGCAATTGGTATGAATGATACCTACTGATTGACCTAAGGTGGCTTGTTGGGCAAACCTAAGGTCATTCTTGGTGATATTAGATATCGACCCATTAAGAAAACTATAAATTTTCTCGAATTTGTAGTGAGAGCTATGGATTTGAATAAGAATAGTGGGACCTATAATGTAAGTGATTAAAGTCCTTATCGATATGCACTGGTGTACATTCTAAAACTTTCTCTAGTTCTTTTGGGTTATTGAATTGTCGCGATGTCTTCGTCTAGTGTAAACCTACACTCTCTATAGACTCCGACAAACTCATAGGACCTAACTTCCTAGATTGGCTACGAAATTTGAGAATTGTTCTCAAATTTAAGAAACTAGGATATGTCTTAAATGGACCACCTCATGATCCCCCTGCTGCCGATGTAGTTGATTATGATCAAAAAGCTTACAAGAAGCTACTGGATGATAGTGAGTTGGCTAGCTGTATAATGCTGACCTTTATGTCACCAGAACTGCAAAAGTAGCAAGAGGCTATGGATGCTCATACCATAGTTTACCATCTACGGGAACTATTTGATAAGCAAGCTCGGTCTGAAAGGTTTGAGACCTCAAGGTTTCTTTTATGCTCTAAGATAGCTAAGGGATCATCTCCAGTGCAGTATGTGCTGAAGATGTATGGATACATTGAGAGGTAAGCTAGTTTGGGTTTCGTAATGGATCATGAATTAATTATAGACTTAATTCTAACTGGTTTGACCGATAGTCATTCATAGTTTATGCTTAACTATCAGATGAAACAAATATTCACAATGATACCTGAGCTGATTAATTTGCTCAAAATAGCTGAGCAAACTGTCAAGAAAGACAGTAAGGCTGTGATGCTAGTGGACTCTCCTTATGGTTCTCGAAAGAAGAACCAAAAAAAGAAGAAGAAGTTTAAGAAGCCAGTGGGAGTTGTAGCCAAGAAGAAGGCAAAGGAGATAACATCAAAGGAGATATGCTTCCATTGCAACAAGAGAGGACATTGGAAGAGGAGCTGCAAAGCTTATCTAGAGTCGCTGAAGCTAAGAAGGGATTAGATGCCCCACCGTTTACTTTAGGTATATTATTTGTCATTGAGGTTAATACTATTTTTGATCATAACATTTAGGTATTCAATACCAGATGTGGCTTACACATATATGTTGATATGCAGGGTCTCAGGGATAGTAAATCGCTCAAGAAGGAAGAGATGGACCTACGTGTGGGAAATGGAGCAAGAGTTGCTGCATTAGCCGTAAGGACATATGTTTTATATCTTGCTAGTTGGCTAGAGTTAGTTTTGAAAAATGGCTATTATGTACCCATTGTGACTAAAAACATTGTATTTGTTTCATGTCTTAATAAAGCGGGATTTCATTTAACTTTTTCAAGCAATGGTTATTCAATTAAGTTGAATGAAATGTTGTATGGAACTGCTACATTATGCAATGGAATTTACTTATTAGATATATCCAATCCAATTTTAAATATTAATAACAATAAAAGAAAAAACAAGATAACTTAAAATCATCTTACTTATCGCATTATCGACTTGGCCATATAAGTGAGAAACTCATGATTAAGCTACCCAAGAATGGTAGCCTAGGGTCATTTGATTATGAATCATATGACACATGTGAATCTTGCTTATTAGGTAAGATGACTAAATTAACTTTTAAAGGAAAGGGTGAATGAATGAATGTGTTATTAGATCTAATACATTCTAATGTATGTGGTCCGAT
>JAOTJB010331895.1:0-13229 GCA_027123815.1 Erythroxylum minutifolium
ATGGTTTAATGGTTGTCTTTTAATGATGGCATGTAATGTAACCTTTTAGCATTCATTTGATTAAAGATGAAAGATGTACATTTGATGGATCATCTTCCTTATTTCATAACTAAAATCAAAATTGACATGTCATTTTAAGTTATTGGTCTTTTCATACAGCCATCTTAAAACAAATGAGAAGAGTCTCATTTAATGGCTTCTTTATATTTTAATTAAAGAATTAAGTGGTGCAATGGAAGCTTTATACTTTATTTCTTTTCATGCATAACCGAAATTGACAAGGTGTAAGAAAGGTGTTCTTGGATTTTTTGGACTCTCTCTCCTTTCTTACATGTGTTGGCCGAAATTTGCATAAGAGGTGTCTCATCTTTGGCTTCTTTCTTCTAAGAAAAATCTCCTCCAAATATTTCTTCTCCTTTGAAATAAGTGGTAGATTGGATTGGTTGAGGATACAATAATAAGGAGAGGATACACTGACAAAGAAAGGATTCAAAAGCAAGGCTAAAGCTAGGAAAGGATACAAGAAGAAGGAGAGGATAGCACAACGAGGAGTTAAAGTTGTAGCAAAGGAGTTGGTAATATAATCTCCATCTTGTTCTTATGATAATTCTTTTCCATATACCGTATGATGTATGGCTTGGCATGTTGATTTGGTTATCTTGCTTCTGTTGTGTTTTGACTTCTAAAAAAGTTTTGAAATCTACCATTTTAGCCAAACCTTGCATGTTTTATTTTTTGATCTGATATGGGCCACGATCGTGCCCTGCACTTTCTTCCTCCTTTCATCTGAATTCAACATATACTTTAACTACAATTTTCACTTCAATTTTACGCAATTCACTACTTCTAATGCCACATCAATTCGTACAAATTCATCTACCTTATTGATTGCATTTAAAAACATAAACTTTAAATCATTTGTTTTATCAATTACAACTAATTTCTTTCATCATTCATGCAATCCTATCCTTTTCCCATAACATCTCATTCATAGGAATCAACAATCCCCTATCAAAAAGCATCATGTCTAATTCATAACCTGGTCATTTATGCATCCATTTTAGCTCAATATCATCTACCCAAAATTTAAAACTCATGATTGATCATAACACCTAAAAACAAAGCATTTCCATATACTCTTTTATCATCAAATTTGTTGCACATTTTCTCTTTCCTTAAAACTTCCATTTTTAACCTTAACTATCACTTTAATTTATCTCTTTTCAAGATTCCATAATTCTCCCTTTTTATTTGCTCTAAACTCACCAATTACCATTCATTTTAAAACCAAAGTAAAACGTAACTCCATTACCTCTTCATCCACACACATCATCATATTTCAAACTCCCTTATTCATAATCATTTATCTCTTAAAACATCATCAATTCTTGAATAATATTGACTTACTAAATTTCTTTTTGACAAAATCTCTTTATTACTAATACACCCATGTTGACACATAAGAAATTTATGTTCAAATCAAAAACCTCAATTTACTCATCATAATTGTTTGATTTTACACTACCCATGAAGATTAGGCATAACTAACTTCATTTACTCTTAAGCCTCTTTAAGATCACCAAGAAACCCTAATCCTCCATGCTGATGATCATCAACTTCTAGGGTGGATTAGTTTAGGTTTTCTTATGGGAAAAGAAGCAAACAACAATGTGTGGGTAGTAAATGAAAGATACAGGCAAGGTATAATGTGGATGAAAGTGGGTGAAGCGAAATCGTAAAAAAGGAAGAAGAAAGAAGAAGATGCTGAAAATTATGAAGAAGGAAAGAAAAAGCAAGATACAAAACCATTTAATGGTCTTTCAAAGTTAAAAGAATCGTGGGTTAAAGGCATGATATGGCAAGTGACACTTGTCACTTCCCACATGTCCAATTTCTAAGACTTTCACTTAGCCCTATTTATTAACTAGTCCATTTATCTCCTATTTTTTACTCAAATTGTCTCCCAAATTTTAATGACACTTGTCATTAATTCCTAAGGTCATTTATTAAATTTTCCATTGCCTTTTGACTCTTATTTTTACTACCATAAGTCAATTGTCCTGCCACTTGGCATTTTTCCTAGTCCAAAATACCCAAAAATTTAGGAATTTCCTAAATTTCACCAAAAATATTAAATCCATTCTTATACATGCCAATTTAACTTTCAATACGTATAATCCACAATTCATATCAAAAATCACATTTATAGATCAATTATACCCAGAAAAATGTCAAATGAATGCATGTACAATCATTATAATGTGTGCAATAATCAAATTCAGATGTATGTATGCTATATTATGCATGAGCATGAAATGCACTTCCTAATCTCTCATTGTTATTTCTTATTTACAAAAATCTTATATATATACCCCCACATTCAGGCTTTTATACAATCACATTCATCAAGAATTGACAAATGCTCCACGAGCTTTAAGGATTGGTTAAGGCATTGGTTAGGTGCATGTAATGCAGTTTATACAAAAGAAAAGGCTAATAAAGCTCAAAGGGGTTAGCAAAGGAAAATTCATTTAATTGGGTAGGTTGTTTGGCTAATGTAGCTCGTTATCAATAAAATATGCCTAATTATTTTCATAAAAATACATGTGATAAAAATGTAGTCTCGAACAGAAAATTAAAGCAAAGTAAGGATGTATATATCATAAAGGTCACACATAATAAAAGACAGTGACACTGAAATAAATGTGTCAGTCTAATATGGCTCAAAATCTAACTAGTTTTTGTCTACCACTAATCACCACTCTTTTAAGAATAATGCACATTAACTAATCACATGAGCAAAAGTACATGTTAAGGTTTCCATGGATTTTTGTAGTGAATTCACACTTTAATTATGACTAAATAATCTTCAAAGCAATAGAAAGCGAGAAAATTTTTTATTTTGTTTGTTTGATTTTGAAAATTGCCTAAAAAGTCACATAAGCCATAATTAAGCTCAAAACATGCATAAAAGTTAATAACAAACTAAGATCCCCACCCTCACACTAAAAACTTACATTTTCCCTAATTTAACATAAAATGCAAGAAATGGAGCATTTATGGAAAATAGCAATTGCGAAAATGTAAAGAGAAAGAAATCAACTTCTCTTAGATTGTCTCCGAAGTAATGCCTTTGTTTACCGTCGTTGACTCGACTACACATTGCTCAGTCTTTATAATGAGGGTTTTCTAACCCTATCCTTCCACGTCCTCCAATTGAAATCCTTCATAAAAGGGTTTCAATCGATGAACATTGACTTTAAATTTCTTGTTTGTTTGTAAGCTTTCAATTTCAACTGCACCGTGTGAAAACACATTAGTAACAACAAAATGTCTAATCCAATGGGAACATAATTTACCTTAGAAAGCTTAAGTCATGAATGCTAGAGAAGAACTTTTTGTCCAACCTTAAAATTCTTCCTAACAACCATCTTATCATAAAATCATTTCATCTTTTCCTTGTAAATTTCTACATTCTCATAAGATTCAAGCCTAATCTCTTCCAATTCTTGCAGTTACAGCTTCCTCTGTTCTCCCACCACATCAATCTTCATATTGCATTGCTTAATGGCCCAAAAGGCTTCGTGCCTAATTTCCACTAGAAAATGATACGATTTTTTGTAAATCAATCTGTATGGAGACAAACCAATCTGTGTCCTATATGCAGTGCTATATGCCTAAAGAGCATCATTAAGTCGGTGACTCCAATCTTTATGATTTGAGCCCACCATTTTCTCAAGAATAGACTTGGTTTCTCTATTTGACACCTCTGCTTACTCTTTCGTCTGTGGATGATAGGTCGTAGACACCTTATGAGTGACATGGTACTTCTTTAAAAGGTCTTTCACCAATCGGTTGCAAAAATGAGTACCCCTATCACTAATCAATGCTCTCAGTGTTCTAAACCCAGCAAAAATGTTAGGATTGACAAATTCTGCAACAACTTTAGAATTGTCAATCTTGGAGGCTTTAGCTTCCACCCATTTAGAAACATAATCTATAGCCAACAAAATGTAAACAAAACCAAAAAAAGAAGGAAATGGTCCTATAAAATTGATGCCCCATACATAAAAAATTTCACACAAGTATTAGAGATAAAGGCATTTGATCTTTATGGGATAAATTACCCTGTTTTTGGCTTTTTCACATGCTTTACAGGACATATAGGAGTCTCAAAAAATAATTGGCCAATAAAAATCACATTAAAAAATTTTCCTAGCATTTCTATTTGGCCCAAAATGATCAACACAAGCATACGAATGGCAAATTTTGAAAATTGATTCATATTCATATTCAGGCACACATCTCCTAATCACTTAGATAGAACAACACTTCCATAATTGAGGATCATACCAAATATAATATTTCAACTCACACTTTATCCTATTCCGTTTAGCTTTACTCAACTCATCAGATATCTCATCGTTCACTAGATAGTTCATAATATCAGCATACCATGGAACTTTACCTTGAAGTGTTAGTAATTGCTCATCTGAAAACAATTCTTGCAATAGTGCTAACTCCTCATCCTTCACAACTCGACTCAAGTGATTTGCGACTAAATTCTCTACACCTTTCTTGTCTTTAATCTCTACTTCGAACTCTTAGAGTAGAATAATCCATCTAATAAGTCATGGCTTCGCTTCTTTCTTCAATAAAAGGTACCTTAATGTTGTATGATCAAAATATACAATCACTTTAGAACCAAGCAAGGAAGGTCTAAATTTATCCAAAGTAAACATAATAGCTAAAAGCTCCTTTTCAGTAGTGGAATAGTTGCATTGTGCTAGATTGAGTGTTCGGGAAGTGTAGTAAATAACATAAGACATCTTGCCACATTTTTTATATAAGATGGCACCCACAACCTAATTGCTCACATCACATATAATTTCAAATGGTTAACTCCAGTTAGGTGGTTGAATGATTGGTGCTGAAGTCAAAAGTTCTTTCAGCTTGCCAAATGCTTCCTTCCATCCCTCATCAAACTCAAAAGGTATATCTTTTGTAACAAATGATAGAGTTTCACTGAGATCTTACTGAGGTCCTTCATAAACTTGTGATAAAAACCTGCATAGCCAAGAAAAGAATGAACCTCCCACACATTTATAGGGTAGGGTAAGTTTCGCACAATTTCTATCTTAACGTTATCAACCTCAATTCCTTTAGATGAGATTACATATCCCAAAACTATTCCTTGTTCAACCATAAAATGAAATTTTTTAGAATTAAGAACATGATTAGTTTTGATGCAATGTTTTAAGTACATAATGCAGACTATCCAAGCATACATCAAATGAATCCCCATAGATAGTAAAATCATTCATAAAGACCTCAATAATGTGTTCAACATACTTAGAGAAAATACTTACCATGCATCTTTGAAATGTGGATGGAGCATCGTAGAGTCCAAACGACATCCTTTTCTAGGTAAATGTACCAAATGTGCATATGAAGCTAGTTTTCTCTCGATCCTCTAGAGCTATCACGATTTGATTATATCCCTAATACCCATCTAGAAAATAGTAGTGAGATCATCCCACAAGTCATTAAGGCATCTAATTGATTAATGGGAGTGGAAAGTGATCCTTGCATGTAGCAGCATTCAGCTTCCTATAATCGATGCACACTCGCCGTCCATTTTGAATTCTTATAGGCACAAACTCATTATCCTCATTGTTTACCAAAGTAATCCCAGTTTTCTTTAGTACTACTTGGACTAGACTCACCCATTTATTATATGAAATTGGATAGATTATACCACCATCAAGCAACTTTAAGATCACCGTTTTTACCACTTCCATCAATAGAGGATTCAACCTTCTTTATGATTCTCTTGATGGTTTGGATCCTTCTTCCAACTGAATTCGATACATATATGTCGAAGGGCCAATACTTTTAATGTCATCTATAGTCCATCCTATAGTTGTGATGTGGTCCCTAAGCACTTGAATGAGCTTTTCTTCTTGAAACTTGTTTAAGTTCCTAACTATGCTTACCAGAAGTGTTTCTCTTTCTCCTAAAAACATATGTTTTAAGTTCTCCGATAATTGCTTCATTTCAATTATAGGTTCCTGCAAAATCGAAGTTAAAGATTTTGTATTAGACATTGACAATTCAATATTTTAAAATACATATCTTTTTTGTATTGTTTACAATGATTGCAATGCTAGCACAATTTCTTCCATTTCATCTGTAATGAGAAAGTTAGAATTTTGCAAAATGGTTTCCATTAAACTCATACAAAGAATGACTTCTAACTCATCTTTACCATCCATATAAAAAATTTCTTGAGACAAAGAATCAATGACATCAATTGATAAAACAGAATGGACAACATGAGGGTAACTTATAGCTTTAAAAATATTAAAGCGAACAATTTCACTGTCAAACTCTATAGCCAATGTTCTTGCATCCACGTCGATTTTTGTCTTTGATGTCTTTAAAAATGGTTGACCCAAAAGGATAAACGAAGAATTAGATAAAGGTTCTCCCTCTATGTTCTACACATAAAAGTTAGCTGGGAATATCAATTCGTTAACCTGCATTAAAACATCCTCTACCCTTTGGGATAAGCATTAAATCTATCAACCAATTGAATTATAACACGTATTTCTTTCAATGATCCTAAATTCAATGAAGTATAAATGTAATATGGTATAACATTAATTGAAGCTCATAAATCTATAACATTAATTGAAGCTCCTAAATCTAACATTGTTTTTTCAAATCGGGTATCACCAATTTTGCTGGGAATTATAAATGTACCTGGATCCTTACACTTTGGGGGAAGCTTTCTTTGAATGAATGTAGACATGTTCTCCCCCACATTTACGTTCTCGTCTCCCCTCAATTTCCTTTAGATGTGAATAATTCCTTGAGAAATTTGGCATATCAAGGAACTTGCTTAATGGCACCAATTAGAGGTATGTTCACCTCTACCTTTCTGAACATCTCCAAAATCTACTTATCTTACTCCTCTTTCTTCAATTTAGCAAACCTACTAGGAAAATGAGGTAAGCTTTTAGTAAAATTTTTAACCATAGGAGATTTATAATTTACCTGAGTTCTCATTTCCACTTCTTTTAGAGGCACTTCAAGTTCTTTTTCAGCTTCTTCATCATCTCCAAAATCTACTTATCTTACTCCTCTTTCTTCAATTTAGCAAACCTACTAGGAAAATGAGGTAAACTTTTAGTAAAATTTTTAACCATAGGAGATTTATAATTTACTTGAGTTCTCATTTCCACTTCTTTTTGAGGCAATTCAAGTTCTTTTTCAACTTCTTCATCATCAACAATACCAGGAGCCTTGTGTGGAGCTTCTATTTCTTTACTTCTCAAGGTGATAGCACTTGCATTTTCTTTCAGGTATAATTGTTTGAGAAGGAAGCTTACCCAAATTCTAATTCTTCAATCGACTCACCCCAGTAGCTATATGAACCAGTTGATTCTCCAAATTCTAAATGCTAGCTCTTATTTTTTGCTGGAATTATATGGCATTATTTTGGAGTTGAGTGGTATTATGAGTTAACATTTTCAATAGTTCTTCTAGTGAAGGTCCCAAACTTGATGGTTGAGCTTGTTTTTGATATGGTTAGTGAAAGGAACCTTGTTATTATCTTTGCTGCCCATAGTTGTTGAATGGATGATTCTTCCATCCTAAGTTCTCTGCCTATGGGTAGCTAGGATTCCTTTATGGTTGACCCAAAAAGCTTCCAAAAGCATTCACTTGTTATGTAGATGTATCCTACAATGTTACATATCAGTGGAATGTCTTGCCATTATGCAAATTCCACATACCTTGACTTGTTAAACACCACTTGCAGACATTTGCCTAACCAAAGATGTCAACTCAGTTATTTATTGCTCTAATGTAGTAGTTCTAACTTCATTAACATTCAATGGCTGAGGGTCCTCTCGAATATTGAAGTGATGGGAGTTAGAACCCATGTCGAAAATGAGCTTTTTGGCTTCAATATGTGTCTTGTCCACTAGTACACCTACACTTGCTGCATCTACCATATTTCTTTCTCGTGGCAGAAGCCCCTCATAAAAATACTGGATCAAAAGCTGCTCATTAATTTGATGATACAGGCAACTAACACATAACCTCTTGAAACGCTCTCATTACTCATATAATGTTTCTCCTTGATGTTGTCAAATTGTACAGATCTCTTTTTGAATATTTGTAGCTCGAGATGTAGGAAAGTATTTTTCCAGAGAAAGTCTTTGCATCTCATTCCAAGTGGTAATTGATCTAGAGGGCAAGTACTAAATCCAATCCTTGGCAATGTCTCCCAATGAGAATGGAAATGACCTCAACTTAACAGGCACTTCTTATGCCCCAACTAGCTTCGTGTTAGAATAGACGATGTGGAACTCCTTAAGATGCTTGTGAGGATCTTCACTTGGCAGACTACGTAAAGTAGGCAAAAGATGAATTAGGCCAAATTTAAGCTCAAAAGCAACATCAATAATAGGAAAATCAATACATAACGGTTGATGATTAAAATTAGTGGCATTTAACTGTTTAAGAGTACGATCATTATTTTTTTCCGCCATGTTAGAAGCAATATTGAAAATGGAGTTGCTAGAAGAATTATAAAGTAAATCTAAAGTCATTTGAATTCGTGGTGGAGTCAAGTTTTTTGTTAGATGATGATGGATCCTCGGAACTTTGTACAACTTATCTTCTCGCTCTGCATAACGTTCTTTCAAGTTCTGGATAAAATTTCAATTCAGCAATATGAGAATATCGTGTCATACACTGTAGCTAACCAAATAAGAAAAGAAGTTAATAAAAAATAACAATAAAAAAATAAAACCAAAAAATAAACTTATAAAATCAAAGGATAGTAATCCCCAACAATGGCGCCAAAATTGATAGCACGACATAATGCTAGTTAAAATAAACTAGACCTACTACTGTAGCAGTGGTGAGTCTAGGTTGATCCCATCGAGAGTGTGTATAAAGTTTATGAAATAAAATTAATCAGTGTTTAGGTTTTGGGGGGTTTAATTTTAAAAATAAGAAAATAAAAGCTAAAATAACTAACAAAAGAAATTTGAAGAAAACATGTAAAAAAATTGATGAAAGTGGGAAATTCAGTAGGGAACATATTATTTGGTTCAATCTCTGCCTACACCATAATTAAATATATTTAAATGATTTGTTGATCTCAAACCTCGCCTAGCAACTATTAATCATGGGTTAATAATTAACCTAAGTTTTCCTTTATGTAATGTTTAATTAAGATATAATCATTAATTAAATTTAAACACTGAATAACCTAGGATACGACCTCTAGATTCAATTGGGTAATAGCATTATGAATTAGGAAAACCAATTAATCAAGGCAACAATCATATACGATGTGTCATTTAACCTAGGTTATGTTATCCCTAATGATTACAAACCATTAGTCACTACAAATGAATTTTAACATAACAATTATGGATTCTATTGAATATTATAGCAATGGGTTTTCATGAAAAATGTTTCAATAGAGCATTAAAATCATTCTCATACAATAACCAGTCAATCCATACAAGATAATGTAAACAATCCGAAAAGAGGTAAAGAAAACGATACACAACAACATTTTGCTTAATTTGCTCCTCGGTCTCAATTGTACCTCCAAACTGGTGTTGGGAAAGTTAGGCTTCCATCTCCATCTTCAAGCTTTCACCATCGGCCATCCTCTCTATCACCATTGTCGATGTTGAAGAACAAAGAAAAACTAAAGAGAAAATAAGAGAAAAGTGTTTTCGGCTAGGTCTGTCCCCCTCTCCTTTTTGCAGTCACACGCTTTTCCTTATGTAGTAAAATTTAGGTTTAAACAAAGGGACATCTAGCATTAACAAAGATGCCTATCTTTCTCATGGCCTTGCATGGCTGTGATCCTCTCATGGGTGTGAAAGATCACTCACGACCGTGAGAGGTATTATATAGGCGTAAGAAATTTCTCACGCCCATGGGATCCAATATATGTCATAAGACTTTCTTCACTTGACATTCTATCTTAACTCTTCTTCTTTCAATCCTTTTCTTCTTCATGCTTCATGAATCAATAGAATATGGAAATTGATAAGATGGCTTCAATGGACATGCTTTCAGGTCACTTTAGCTCCTTCACTTCCAAAATGTACCTAAAATCAAATTTGAGCTAAAGTGAGTATCCTAAGCATTTCTAAGGCATTAATCAGTAAGTGTAGTATATCAAATGAATCAACATTTAATCACACATCAAAAGGCTCCAAAAACATATCTCCCTAATATGTCTATCTTAACCTGGAATGTACGCAGAATAAATTGCTCTTATAAGCTCTTAGCCTTACGGAATTTTGTATTGCGTGAAAAACCTCTTATAGCTGCCTTACTTGAAACTAAACTCAGAGCAGGTGACCTTGACAAACTAAATATTTTGGTCCTCTCTTGGCACATGATCTCTGACCACTCTCAAAATGTTTATAGACAGATTATTATCTGCTAAAAGTTTAATAAGCAGATCTGCTAGACACAACTAATCAATAATCCATTCGAACTTCTCCTTTTTATGGGAACACATTGACATTAATATCTTCTTCATTTATGCCAGCAACTTTGTCTTCCAAAGACATATTTTATAGGATAAACTCATAAACCTCAGTAGCTCCATCTCTAAGTCTTGGTTGATTTGCAGAGACTTTAATTCCACCCTATATGCATTGGAAGCTCAAGGCCATCCCAATCTCAAGAATTACTCAACTGACTTCAAGGATTGTGTTGAATATAGGGGTGTGTCTAATCGTAAACATGTTGGCCACCTCTATACTTGGTCTAATAAGAAATAATCAAATTGGTACACTCACAAGAAACTCAACCGATCTTTGGTGAACTATCTTTGGCTTTATAGCTTTCCTAATAACGTCGCCTCCTTTAAAGACCCTCTGATTTCAAATCATACTCCTATTTTAGTTGCCAAATTATTCCAACAACTTGAACATCGCTATCCTTTTAGGGTCAACAACTATCTTGTTGATGAACTTGGTTTACTGAGGCTTATAAGAAAGGGTCATACCTCTACGACACTAGACAGTATAGTTGTCTATGTAAATTGAACTTTATAAAAAATGCACTCAATTTCCTGAATTCTCTTAAGGGCTCCACATCTCTAGCTGTTGACTCCACCAGGCTTGACTTTAAACATATCCAAAACCAAATTGCCTCTCTCCCTCCTAATCAATTGCTGTTAGACAAGGAAAAAGCAGCTCTTGCTAACTATTTGTAGGCAGTGAAAAATCATTCATCTATCCTTCAATAAAAGGCATAGGTACACATAGCTAAAAGATGGAGATAGGTGCACCACCTTCTTTTTCAACACAATCTTAGCTCGAGAAAATTACAATAAAATCTACTCAATTATGTCCTGAGAAGGTATATTACTTCACCAGCCCCAGGACATACGCAATGAAGTTGTCAGATATTTTTCTTCCCTCATTAGCAATGTCGGTCACTCAAATGTCTCACTCACTGATCTACAATAGCTAAATCTGTCATAAATTTCCTCAATGGATTTTGCTCATTTAATCCAAACAGTTGTGGATTTTGAGATTGAGCAGGTAGTCTTCGGTATAGACCCTCGAAAAGCCCCAGAGCCAAACAAATTTAATAGGTACTTCTACCAAAAATCTTGGCACATTATAGGAAGCTTCGTCAAGGATGCAGTTTGGGAATTCTTCTCCAATGGAATCCTCCTTAAAGAAATTAATCGCACATTCTTATGTTTAATTCCTAAAGGACCTAACCCTCCCACTTTTGGGGATTACTGACCCATCTCATGCACCAATTTCTTATATAAAATCATCTCCAAAATCTTAGCTCTCAAATTGAAGACTGTCCTTGCTCCTTTGATCAATGACAACTAGGGTACTTTTCTAAAGGATAGACGTATCGGCGATAATGTCCTTATTGTATAAGAAATTTTGAAGGGATATTCTAAAAAACACGGCTCTCCCAATTGTACAATGAAGATTGACTTCCGTAAGCCATTTGATAGTATCAGCTAGAACTTCATATTAGGCAACATTCATTGCTCATAGGTTTCCACTTCAGTTCATTAATTTGATCTGGGATGTGTCTCCTTAGCCACTTTTTATGTTCTCATCAATGGCAACCCCACGACATTTTTCAAGCAGCTCATGGACTCAGACAAGGGGACCTTCTGTCCCCTTATCTCTTTATCTTTTGCATGGAGATCCTTCATGCCATAATTAAGCAAGAAGTCCAAAACCAACCAAATCTCTGTTACCATACGAAATGTAAGAAGATTGCACTCACTAACCTTTACTTGTAGATTATTTACTTTTATTTTATAGGGAAAACATGTATTCCATCCTCACCTATATGAGAGCTCTCGACTCATTCAAGCTCTATTTGAGATTGGAGATCAACCTACACAAAAGCCATTTCTATCTCTTCGAAAATGCAATCCATCTGGTTGATCCTATAGTAAGAGCTACGAGCATGATGCATAAATGTCCACCTATCTTCTATCTTGGCCTACCTATTTCCATAAAACGACTTAACCATTTGAACTGCCTTCTCTAATTGAAAAGATACAGAAGCTTATTCATTCTTAGGTTAACAAATCACTATTTTATGCAGGTAAAGTGCAACTCATTAAATTTGTGCTTAACTCAATACACATCTATTGGAGTTCCCATATCTTCCTATCCCAAAAGCATCATCAAAACAATTGAACGGATCCTCAAGAACTTCTTGTGGAGTCATCAGATTGGGTCCTTAGGAGCAGCGAAGGTTAAATGATCTAATCTATGTTCCCCTGAAAATGAAGGCGGCCTTAATGTATGATCCATTAAAACTAAAAATCTAGCATTGATTCTCAAGAGGTTTTGGTGGATCTCGACTGATAAATCACCCCTCTAGATAAAACGAATACATTCCTAATTCCTCAAGGTAAAGTATTTGGGCAATCTAGAAACATCCATCACACTCACACTTTCTCAAAAAACTTCTACAGCTATGAAATATGGTCGAACAGGAGATGTCATGCAAGATTGGAGATGAGAAACTGATTTCTTTTCGGTATGACAATTGGTCTAATCAGGGACCGCTAATTAATTCACTCTCATTTTCAGGAACTCCACTCCACCCCCTGCACACCAAGCTCCACTCTTTGATACAAGACAACTCTTGGCGGTTCCCACTTCGGTTACGTCATTTACAAC
>JAOTJB010331903.1:0-25852 GCA_027123815.1 Erythroxylum minutifolium
TTTTAGATCGATCTTTGATCAAAGAAGTGATATATGGTCTTCGAAAAACTTGAAAAATATTTCAAAATGAGTTTTGAGAGATATTGTTCGACCAATAACATATTTCTACAGACATTGGTCTATCAATATCTAGGTTTTATTGAACAATATATAAGGAAATTTGAAAATTTATATACCAAGAGAGTATATGTGCAATGGCACTAGTATTAGCTGTTACAATAGCTAGTTTTTGTGTCTAATGATAACTTTGAGCTAATATGGGTATAAATACCTAGAAAATTGATTTTTCGACATCTTTATGACATATGGAGATACAATAACATATCTACAAGATATTTTTGAACATTTATAAAAATTAACTCATTGGATGTGATGTGATTAAGATCCCTTAAGCACTCAAGTGAGCAAGTAAGATTCATTTCAGTTGTAAAGATCAGTAATCTCGTATTTGGTTCTTCCAAAATGAATTAAGGTTCCTTTTCACCTTTTTTCCTCCTTTTCTTCAAAAAAAGTAAGAATATCATTAATGGAAACTAGCTTAAGAAAAGCGATATGATGTTTTTTGTGATTTAAACTGTAAGCGCACATTGTGCTATAGCTAGCGTTAAAAATTACGGGTCAATCCCATGAGAACTATAAAGAATAGTAATAACCTCCTTTTTATTATATAATTCAGGAATAAGATGATGGGATGGTATAATTAAAATTAAAATAAACTAAAATTCAGCACAATAATGAATCAAAACATAGATAACATAACAATTAATCAATATCAAATAGTTAGTACAGAGGTACTGAATTCCCTCAAGATTTCTTAACCATTAACCTTTTATCATGCAATTCAATTATTGATCATTGGACCTTGAAAATTACTATATTATGTTAATATTTTTCTTAAAACTATTAATTACTAATCCTTGGTTGATTAACTAAATCCTTTTTCTAGTTAAAACCCCTAAGATTTCATAAATCAATTAGTAAATTTCACTGTTAGGTTTGACTTTAATCTAGAGGATTTGTATTGACTTATCTTTAGGTTTGCATACTACTCCTTCTAATTATAGTAAATCTATTCATATAAATTTATCATTCTTAATCATAAACTAATATCCAAATATATTAATTCAAGAATAAAAATGCATAATTGAATTGCAATGAATCAATGAATCAAATTGTATTAAATAAAAGATTAAATCATAATATCCATCCTAATTTGGGGTTCATCATACCTAGGTACTAAGCAAACATAGTTCCTAAACATAAAAAACAAACACAAATATCAAAAGCTCAGAAAAATAACTAAAAAGAATAGAATCCGTGATATATATTCCCTTTTCTCTATTGTAATCCCCTTAAAACCTTAATGAAAGGCTACTCTCTATTAGATCTTTTAGAGTAATCTTCTTGTTTTCCTCAACCTAGCATCAAATTACATCTCTAGCTTTAAATTTTATCTATAACTCTAATTCTAATTACCTCTCCCTTGTCTCCTCTTTATAATTGACTTTTATATTGAACTTAGGGTTTATAGACTGTATATGATTAGTTACACTATTGTGTGAGTGACCATATGTCACAAAAACACCTTAAAGTCACAATTTTATATGTTTTCAGCCAGTTACATGGGCATAGGAAATAACTGTATATATGACTTACATGATATCTTCACACAGGGAAAAAAACATCTTCGAAGCTTTACATATTCACAATCATTTACACAGTCCCTTATATGGTCATATACATTATTTACATGAGCATGTATATCTTCACATGGGCATGTACCTCTAAAATAGCTCCAATTCTTCCATTTTTACCCCGATTTCACTAGAATTATACTCCTTTTAATCTATGCAGACAATTAAGACTTGAAAACATAATAATTACAAAAAAACTTAAAACTCTCAAATAACAAACAAAAAACACCAAATATGGGCATAAAAACATAGTCTATTCATTATTTGTCAAAAAACCCCACACTTAAGCTTTTTCTTGTCCTTAAGCAAATCATAATCGATATCATCCAACTTAAAAGCATCCATCCCTTATTAATGTCAATTTTTCCATCCACACCATAAATTATTATATCATATCAATCAAAATAACATGAAATTATGCTTAAGTTATGCTAGAACCAACTTCCATAAGTAAATATCAATAGTAATCACACCAATAAGCACAAATTCTACACCCTCACAAAGGATTCACTCAATGCTCTCAAAGTGTTTAGGGTGGAAAACATAAAAAACTATTAAATTAATATATAGGAGGATTATTAGCCATATGATAGCAATAAATCTCATCTCCACCACTTATAAGTAAAAAAAAATCAAAAAGTCTTTTAAATAATGTATATTGATGCTTAGGTAAAAGTATGGTAGGGATAATTAAAAAGGTTAATAATATTAAAGGAAATTCACATAAAACATTGCTCTTTATATCATTGGTCCTTTAAACAATAATTTCATTGGTACAATAATAATACTTCTCACTCTTCGACAAATTTCACACTTTCATTTTTCTTTTCAATAGTCTCAAATCAAATAATTTTCAACATTTGAACTTCTATGAGCAACTTTGGAGAGATGCTATCAATATGGTTAAAATAAATCAAAGCACTAAGTTTCAAAATTGGCTACTCTTAATGAATAAAAATAGGCTAGATAATAGTTAAAGAAAATAGGCTAAAATAATAGGTTCAACCTAAGTGCCTTTATTATTTTAATGCCTCTAGTTTAAAAAATTTGGTCTCAATATGAATAATAAAAGCAAGTTCTAAAATGTTCCAACTATGCATAATAACACACAACAAAAAATGAAAGAGCATAAAATAATTACATATTTTCTCTTAGGTTCAAAAGCTCAGAAAAAAGTTTTATGTGTGTAAATAATATGTAATTTTCATTCAAATTAAGTATCTCAATGATTACTGAAATTATATCTTACAAATGCAAGTTTAATCTAACTTTCATCCGTTTACATGTAAATTTAATTCAATGATTAATAATATCCTAAAGTGTTTTGAATAGAATTTAACTAAATCAAGATGTTAGTTAATAAGAATAAGTAATAAAGATTATAATAAGTTTAATAAATCTGAAAATTTTCTTCAAAATTTTCATTAACCTCTTCCTTATAGTCAAAATTATATACTGTCCCCTAATGTACACAATAGAAGCATAAAAACATATAACATCAATGAAAACACAAAAAGTGAGAAAGGAATATTTTGATACTTCCCTTAATAATAAAAACTAAAAATTTAAATTAGGTGAAGATTTCTTCTGATATTATTTGCGGTCATCTTTGCAAAATAAAAACAAAAAGGGGGTAAAAAAGATAAAAGTGAAATAAATAACAATAAAATAAAATAAAAATAACATTGAAATAATAAAGTTTAAATAAAAAATGATAATAAAAAAGAAAATACACAAATAATAAAAGAGACAAAAGAAAACCGTAATAGAGCATCGGAACTACCTATATAACTGTCAATTCATTGGTAAGTCTAGTATGGCAGTCATTGGAGGATCCTCGAGTCTCTGAGCATCATATGGCTATGGAGTTGAAGATGATGTGGCCACTCTACATAATGGAGGTGGTACAAAAAAAAACTTGAAGTGCCATCTACATCACGACCTCTTCCATCCATATATCATATGCTTTAAATCTCTTTACCCGCTCCTCATTTGGTCCCAGTGTCCAAGTGGTATCAGTGTCCTAAATTTTTTTTCATTATTTGAAAAATCTAAATCCTCCTGATGCTTTACTCCTCTCATCTATATCAGTGGTGAGTCATGTCTTGGTGATAGCTCTAGTATAATGGGGTGGTGGTGGGTCAGTAGACATCTCTTGTAGGTCCACACTTCCTCAGAATCATATGCACTTTCTTCATCATGTCTAGGTTAGAGGCAACCATGATCCCGAGAAACCTTATTAATCGTAGTCAACTAAAGACTCCTTTCCTCCTTACCAATTTTGTCATGTAGGCCTAATGAATATTGTCCCTGCCTTTCTCTCCTTACTTTGACACCAAAAATATTAAGCTAAAGCATGCCCTAGATATATCAACAACCTCTCACTCATACTCCACAAGTAGAACACATCCAAATTCTCTAATACATCAAAGTTGTCACCTTGCCCACTCAATGTTCAAAATCCCATGAATATACCTAAGGGTGGGATGTTGTAGGGTAAATGCCATAGATTTTTTTGTTGAAAAATTAAATTAAATTAAGCCTTTAAGGCATGTAAAAATACAGCACAATTATGTCATCAAGTTAAACATACTCCCTTAATTGGAGTTGTCAAGATTATTAGCTAAACTAAATTAAAAAATGATCTTTATCTTTTTACACCAACGAGGCAGATTATAGATTCCATATGTTATTGATGTACATTACATCCTTAAATTTGTCTTTATCTTTTTACACCAATGAGGCAGATTATAGATTCCATGTGTTATTGATGTAATATACATCCCCAAATTTGTCTTTAAGTATGTTGATATGAAGTCTGATTCTTTGTCAAAGTTCTTTATGAAATGTCTCCTTTTCTTAAACTACATCAAGGAAAATTCTCCTATTTCTTTTATCCCAATTGGTTGATATAATGAATGAAAATGCCACATAAAAACACCATCTTATTAATGCTACTTTCATGTTTAGTGGTAAAGCACCATTTAGTTATTCCGCTCTAACTATTTGGAATAATAGAAATATGGCATAATGAAATAAGTGATTTCAACCAGTTTTAGTAAAGTCACACTGAAAGAATCGGTGTTATATACTTTCCTCAACTTTCTTAGAAAGGGTGCACCAATTAGGAATTTACAAGTACCTGGATAGTATATTAATTATGGGAAGCTTACATTTTATAGACATCTATAAGATTATAGATGCTTGAGAAATGAGATGTTTGTGCCATAGTAATTTTGTCTATAAAGTAAGGAATAAGTTGTATTTTAAAAACTTCATACATAATTGATTTGTGAAACTTCGTAAGTTGGTGTGTTTCCAAATTGTAATATCCTTTTCATCATTAATGCCTATTAGTTAGTGTTGTTGCAATTAAGGTGTCATTATGAATCACTGTTTTCAATATGTGCATAGAGGCCAGATTTTATAGAAGTCCGGTAAATAACTAGTTTTCATGTCAAAATTTGGCATTCTTGCTAATAAGGTTGACTATCTCTAATCTGAACTTTTCCTTTATTCTCGGTATGGTTTGCATTAAATACTATACACTAGAGGAAAGGTTATAGCTCAAGATTCTATTGTTCTTTGGATAATAACTAGGTATCCACTTAGGCTAAAAAGATTGTTTGCCTTTGTATAATCTCTACAGCCTTCATTATTATATTCAAAGTTTTAAGAGGAGTAAGGTTGAGAACACTTTCATTCTTGAGAGAGCATTTGATCCTAGCTTTTCCTTTAGAGGTGTCAGATCCTGCCCATAAGAAATTTTTGAAAATTTTGTCTATAAACTTAGTAATAGAGATTGGGAAATCCATATGAACAACCCAAAAATACTTATAGAGTTAAGAACAAAAAAATTAAGTTGCACTCTACCAGCTAGGGATAAATGTCTATTCCTCTAATCTAAAATTGATTTTATTGATAAGGAAAGATTACTCTGCACAAGCCAACATTAAGTTTGAAATAGGAACCCTAAGATATACCATTGGTAAATGTTGCAATTTGAAGCTAATGATTCATTTGATATTGTGATCTATATGACTGACACTCTTTGAGAGGTAAATGGTACTCTTGGTAAATTTGACTTCAATTCTTGTAAGCTTGTCAAATTTTTTAAGGGCAGACAATAAGGTTTTGATGAAGTTTAAATCAACATTGACTAAAAGAATTAGGTCATTAAAAAAACATAGATTGCCTAAGCCTTTTACATTTTGAATGAAACTTGAATAGCTTGTTCCTTTAAATAAATTTGTTTATAACTCTGTTGAAAACTTCCATTGCAAAAGAAAATAAATAGGGTGATATATGAACACCTTGACGAATTCCTTTCATTTTTTTAATGGTTTTAGTGGGCTGACCATTAATCAAGAAGTTGAAGGTAGGAGTAGCAATGCATTGTGTAATCCACTGTATGAAAGCCTAAGTCCCAACTGATATTGTCATAAGCATTCCTTAGATCAATTTTAAGGATGTAGTTTTTCCTGCTTTTTGTATGGGATTAATTTCTTATCATTTCTCGTAGTAACATAATGTTGTCCCAACCATATTTTTATTAGTAAATCACTAATAAATTCTCTACCTTCTCTCTAGATTTCCCTCAAGTTGAACAATACTTTTCTACTTTTAAAAAGTAACCAGTCTCTCACCAGTAACTTTCCTATAGGTAACTCCATTGGGTTCAAACATTAGCAACTACTTTGTTCAGTGCTAAGTTGTAATCTAATTAAAACCCTCAAATACTGCAAGCACATAGGTCATAGGTATAGTATAGGAGATGTCGATCCTACAAGAAGGGTGAACTAATCCAATTCCTAAGATATCTAAAGATTAAAAAAAATTAATAAAATGAAAATAAAAAGTAGAAAGAAAAGTAAACATGAGAATATGATTGTCAAAAAATTAACTTGTAAAAATAACACAAAACAAAATTGAAATTAAGCAACACGAAATTCACAATTGAAAATCAACCAAGAAAATTAACCAATTATGAAGGAAGGGATTTATCCTATCATTAATGCTAATATAGTCACTTACATGTTAATACGGTGTCAGTTCTAGACTATCGAGGGTTGGATTACTCTCTCTCGAATTATAGTCACTAAGCCCTCATTGATAATCCTTAATTCAGTCGAGTAATTGAAAATGTAATCAATTAACAACCAACCCATTAGCTAATTAGTACTTAGGTGTTCTAATGAACAAACAGGTCCTTACACGGGATCTCTCTCCATACAAATTACTGATTTGATTAATCATGTGGTCTATTGAGTCGCTTAATTATCATAAATCTAAATCAATCATTTTTATTCGGTTCACCCTCTTTGTTTATTATCGAAACATGCAAACATCGCAATTAATCACAACACCTAATCAATCGACAGAAAGGATAACAAGATTAACATTGAATCAACTCAAAATCCCTAAAGAAAAGTTACAACATCATCAACAATCCAAAACCCATAATCATCATTATGATATTCATTTTAACATTCAAAGTAAAAGAATACGAAGATGAAAGGAAACGATCACTTGGAAGGGATTAGATGACTAGAGAAATGCAACAACTGCAAAGACCCACTTCCTCTCTTCTCCTCTTCCTCTTCTCTCTTGTTCTTCCTCTTTCTTGGATTCTTTCAAATGTGGCAGAATGTACAGCTCCTTTAGGGTTACAACATTATAGCTTATGTAGTCTTTGTCATTTATGGTAACCCTAGGGCCTTTCGGGGTCCAAAAAGTTCAAAAAGTCCCTTAAAAACCTAAAACCATAAGGCTGTCTATGCTATCTATTAAGTAGGCCACGATCGTGGCACATTGTTTCACCTTTTGTCACGATCGTGGAATAACTTATTCAACATGATTGTGGCCCTGGGTTTGACTTCAAGCTTTCTCATAATTGTCTTTGTTCTTTAATATTTTCCCTAAAATATTAACAAACACATCAAGGTACTTTAAACACATAAAATTAAAGATCAATAGGGTGCTCTAACCCACAAAACACTCAAAACATAAATATTTAACTAAATAACAAAATCCTAACCTAAAATGAACTAAACGTTAAATTTAACCACTAAACACATCTTAAACTACCATTAAACATTACACAATCTACCACTATCAAGTTTGAACCTCTATGGGTCTAACAGAATGATAGGGATATAGACTTGAAACTACCCTCTACACATGAATCCTTGGAAGTGAATAAAAACATAGTAAGGCATCCATCTCCCTAAAAGGAAGCTACCAAGTCCTAGAAGAATGTCATATCCTCATAACTCCCTGGTAAAAGCCCAAGATTTTTCATACAATATTAGTAAACGGAGTGGTTTCTGCTCCTTAAGAGCTCCTACATTAAGGAGCTAGAGCTTAGTATTGTAACCTAGTAGGATTTTTCTTAAACAAATAAACCCTTTTCTCTTAGGTTTATGATTGGCACATAATAGATGGGGCAAAAAGTTGCTAAAGAAAGTGCTCTTGACATAGGAGGGTTCTTTCATTTCTGGGTTTAGAGACGAAGGAAATAGTAATAGTAATGGAATTTAGACTTTGACATATTAGTGGATAACCATTTCTTGTGCAAAAATGGACTCCAGGTATAGAGTTATACAAAATTCCTTCCCAATTTGGATCAATTTCCACAATGTTCCCCTAGAATATTGAACTTGGAATGGCCTTAGCTTCTTTGCTAGCTTAGTAGGCAAGCCTCCTACATTTTATTCTCTCGCTGTTAAGTATAAAAAAAAGTATGCTATGCTCATATATGCATTTAGGTGAGAATGAAGGATGAACTCTGTAAGGTGCTACTTGTCATAAAGTTTAATAAAGTAGGTGAGATAGATAGAGCTAAATTCAGGCTTCATTACTCTTAGAAACATCAATTAGGCAAGAGGATTTAGAAAAAATTAGGGAAAATGTTTCAAATAGGTGAGTATGCAAAACTAATGGGCTTAGGAGAATCAGAGCAGGGGGTCTTGGAATCTGATGCAAGGAACCATAATCTTTTGGAAGCAAGTGGGGATCCTTTTAAGATAACCAAAAAAATAGGTTTTGTTGAGGTAATACCATATTTAGATGTTGATGTTAGTGAATTAATCAAGGCTTATTCAAGTAAGGGATTGGATACTAAGATTTTGGGGAATGAATTAATACCTGATGAGGAGCATTTTCAAGATTAGGATATCTTATTAGGGAAGTCTTCTCCTACCCCAAGTAGGAAATTTGGTGGAAAGAAAAAGAAGGTTAAAGGAGTTGGGTAATCCCTTTATTTATTTTTTACTATGATATTTTGGAACATTAGATGAATGAATGATCTTCACAGAAAGTTTGAAATAAAGGATTTACTGGTATAGTAGAAACCATGTTTTTTAGGCTTATTGGAGACTACCATCAAAGCTCATAAACTATTTGACTCTATAAAGTTTCGAGGTACTAATTGGATAATTGTATCCAATCATTAATTCCATCATAATGGAAAATTTGTGTTTTCCTATGATAGAGACAATATTTAGCCTTATAGTTATTGTATCTTAGATTAATTTTTCCACTTATATTGTAAGAATCCAATATCTCAGCATCCCTTTGAAATAACTATCCTCTGTGCCTTTTACTTTGCTTTCTAAAGAGCCAAACTTTCTTTAAGATGTTGCATTTATCAATTCTACTTTGGTAAATCCCTCAATGGTGTTTGGAGACTTCAATTGTACCTTAAAATATTCATAATTTTAAGGGGAAAGAGTTCATAATGCAATTGGTAAGGAGTTGGAATCCTTTTTGGGATAACTAGAGCTCTTTGATCTAAGATATGTATGTTTCCTCTTTACTTGGACTAACAAATAGCAAGGGAGGAACCTAAACAGTGTTCTAGTTAATCATCTTTAGATTGATTAGTGTCCTAGTTCATTTGCTTAGTTTGACCCTCCTATATGCTCTAATCATTCATTTATAGAGGTCATTGTCCCTAATAGTTAGAATCACCACAAAGCTCCTTTCATGTTTTTTAACTTCCTTTCCTATAAAGAGGGGTTTTTGGATCTTGTTAAAGAGGATTGGGAGATCAAGATCAAGGGTTAAAACTCTCATCAGTTGATATACAAGTAGAAATTACTAAAAAGTATGCTAAAGTCTCTTTTAAAGGAGAACAACCTTTCTGCTCAAGCTTTGCATAATGCTAAAATAAAGTTAAAGAACCACCAAAAGCTAATTTATATGTATCCTCTCAATTTGGATTTAAAGCACAAAGAGATCAAAGCCCTTATAGGATACCCCACGGCTTTGTAGGAACAAAATTCTCTAACGTTTCAAAAGGCTAGGGTTAACCAGTTAAAGGAGGGGGGAGAAATTTCCAAGTTCTTTAATGAGTTTATTATTGCTAGAAGAATCTCCAACAAGATTCTCTACTTGTTAGATGTTGAAAATCAATTAGTGAAAGATTGTTCTTCCATTTAAGGATTAGTACTTAAATACTTCAAAGGAATTCTTCGTATAAGGAATTTAGGTAAACTTAGACCTTAGATCCTGACTAACCTGTTAGGTCATTCATTTCCTTTAGAAGCGACTTTATAAGAGGAATTACGAAAACCTACTTTTGTGATGGAAATTAAAGAATTCCTATGTAGGTCATTGTCCCTAATAGTTAGAATCACCGCAAAGTTCCTTTCATGTTTTTTAACTTCCTCTACAATAGAGATTCCTTTTTTAATCTTGTTAAAGAGGTTTAGGAGATCAAGATCAAAGGTTGAAACCCTCATCATTTGATATATAAGTAGAAATTACTAAAAAGTATGCTAAAGTCTCTTTTAAAGGAGAAAAACCCTTCTGCTTAAGTTTTGCATAATGCTAAAATGAAGTTAAAGAACCTCCAAAGGCTAATGCTTAAGTTTATATAGATCCTCTTAATATGGATTTAAAGCACAAGGAGACTGAAGCCTTTATACGATACCCCATAGCTTTGCGAGGACAAAATTCTCTTATGTTTCAAAAGGCTAGGGTTAATCGGTTAAAGGAGGGGGAAGAAAATTCCAAGTTCGTTAATAAGTTTATTATTGCTAGAATAATCTCTAACAAGATTCTCTACTTGCTAGATGTTGAAAATCAATTAGTGAAAGACTATTCTTCCATTTAAGGATTAGTATTCAAATACTTAAAAGGAATTGTAAGCTTAGACCTTAGATCCCGACTAACCTGTTAGGTCATTCATCTCCTTTAGATGCTAATTTACGGGAGGAATTACAAAAACCTACTTTTGTGATGGAAATTAAAGAATTCCTATTCAGTCTGAAACTAAAAAAGGTTATTTACCTAATTTCTTATTAGTTAATATTGTAATAACCACAAGTTTATGACGTAACTGTAGCTAGTACTGGTAAATACAGGTTAATACCACAAAGACTTTGACAACTAATACTTTCCCTTCCCCTATTATCTAACCTAAGATTGATTTTATAATTTTTATAAAAAGAAAATAAAAGCTAAAACAATTAAAGAAATAGAAAACGATATTGAATGCAAAGATAGTGGAATTCATTTAGAAAACTATCATTATCATAAATTAGTATATAGGTTCGAATATCTTTAAACCCTTAACAAATTAATCTTTTATCATGCAATTGTTTGTTATGTATTAGACCATGGAGACTCTTATGGTATACTAGTAGTTAAACTTGAGTCTACTAACAACTAATCCTAAAGTCTCTAACCAAATTACTTAGGTTAAATCTTAGAGGATTGCATTACCAATTTATGAGTCCCTCTATTAGGTTTGACCCTAATCTTGGAAATTTATTTCATCCTATCTTTAAGGTTGTATTAAACTTCTTTTAATTATGGTAGATTTATTCACACTAGAATTTCTCAATCTCTATGTATAAAATTAGATTATGATTTAATATTGTTGGGTTATTAGAACATAAATAAAATTTGTAATCAGATCACAATATATCAAACAACCAATTGCATTAAAAAAAATCAAATCATATCAAAGTATTAATATAAAGTTCATCTAACCTAAATACTAACTGGATATTTAGTTACACATTATCGAACACAAAATCAAACATAAAATGAAAGAAAAACAAATTGAAAGAAATGGAATCATAATTCTAAATCTCCCCAATTGTCTTCTATAGAATGTTCTTGCAATGTAGAGGTTTGATCTTGAAATTTGATGGATCTTTAGATGATTTCTTCATGTTTTCCATTTCCCTAGACTGAAATAGTCCCTTTTGGACATATGGAAATCGCCTCTTAAAGTCTCCTCCTCTCATTTTCCTCTGAAATGTTGAATTTATGTGAAAACCTAAATTTTTGGGTTATACATGGCCATGCATCAGACCATGCATAATTAGAATCCGCTGAGTATCATAAAAGTGCACAGGTGTGCACTCCTTTTATGTAATATCTGGTTTTCGATACATGCTTAGGGTTAGAACCCTAAATTATTGTGAATGACTCTTAGCATTCCAATCATTACATCCACATGCATAACATAAGCTTATACACACGAATATTGATATTTGTACACATTATAAGTTACCATATGCACCACTTTAACATGTCCCGGGATATATAAGATGTTAAATGAACATGATGTGAATTATGAATTGATATGTCTTAAATTTTGGTATGATTGGATTAAAATTGGTAATTTGGAATTAATTATGATTAACTAGGAAATTGATGAATTTAATATGTACATTTGGACTAGGAAAAATGCCTAGTGGTAGGATAAATTGATATATGAAAAATTAGGGTGATTAAACTTATAATTGAGTGACATGTGGCATAGTTAAATATGTAACAAATAGAGCAATTATTAAATGACATGTGGACTAATTAATTGGTGACAAATGGCAGCTAGATATGTGGATTAGTAGTAGCATCTTTATTATGCAAATGACATTACATGCCTTAAGATAAATGTTTTTATTTAATGAAGACATCTAACACAAAATTACAGCAAGGATGGTCAGCAATCTTCCTCCTTTTTTCTTCACCTTCTCCAACCAAATTACATGAATTTTTCTCTCTAAATTATAGTCTAACCTTAGCCGAATTTCTACATAAAATTCACATGTCAATCACTCACAAACTAGCCAAGAAATCAGTTGAAAGTAGTCATCATACTATTGTCCAAAAATCTTTCTATTTTTAGTATAAGTTTATGATGAATCTTGCATGATTGCAAGCTTAGTTAAATCTAGCGTTTTGAGCTGAATTGAAAGCCTAACAAGTAAGTAGACATTTGATTTTTATAGCATATTCAATGGTATAAGAATAATGCTTGAATTGGTATGAAATGAATGTGATATTGGTGATGATATGTGCTTGTTTTTGGAGTATGAAAACCATGACATTATAAGTTGAATTATGGATGAATTAGGTTTATATTTGTTGTATAATTAAAGTGAATTTATGCTAAAGGAAGATGTTAGCATAGTGTTCTTGAATTAGGAAAGATTTAGGACTATATACATGTCAATGTATGATAATTTCTAATTTGATTTGTTGATACATAAAACACTACAATTTGTGAGTTGTTAATTGAATAAGTTTAAGCTAAAATTGAAGATGATATTGATGAGGAATTTAGGTATGATTTAGGCCTAATAGATGTATAATTGATGAACTATAAAAGTGATGTTTTAACTTTGGTATAAACATGTAAAAATTTTGAAAAATGTGCAGGAAATGGGTAGGCCACGATTGTGGCACCCATCCCACGATCATGGACAGATGCAGTAGCTTCTGGCACAATCATGGGGAGTTATCCCACAATCTATTAGAGAAGGGCTCTAAAGGCAATCACCTTTAGCACTTATTGTATAAATCATTTTATGATTAATAAAGGCATTTTTCATTATTTCAATATTCATACGTTTATGGATTTGATGTTGCTCTTAAGTTGATTTAATGAATTCCTTGATACAAAAGATAGCATGGGGAAATCATGATGAGATCATGATAATGAGATTCCTATCATGTGTAATTATGTTAGTATCTAAACTTTCCTTAGTTATAGGGTTAATGAGGTGGGAAATCATTGCTTTGGATAGACTAGCACATGTTATACTCCTTGATTAGATCAAATAGTACATCTCATAAGTTGTAGATGTAAGTTGCTTAGAGTTAACAAGTGGATGCTTGCTAAGGGTAGTAAGTACATTAGATTGACCTACTATAAGATAATCATATGTATATTCTATTCCAGTTTCAATGATAGTCTCATCATTACTTGGGAGTCTTTGGACAGAGTAGATATATGTCATGAAGAGAGTCTTTAATGACACATAGAGTAATGAGATCCTTAAGACAAGATCTAATATCTCTTGGACTAGATGTGACGTAGTCAGTCTAGTGGGAGTTAACACTTTGACCATACTCTGAACTAAGTGGGGTATAAATGGTGAAAGGATAAATTTCATGGCAACATTGCGTATGGAAGGGTTCATAGTCAAACCACTGATTTTCCACTCAATTGGGGGTCATGATGTGTTGCTAGATACCGCTCTTGATTTACTTGAATTAAGCGTTAATTCAAGTGGCCAACATAACCGGGAACCTAATGGGTCACACAAATAGGAGATCCAAAGGATGAGTAAAATGCTTTTCAATGGTGATTCAAGATATGAGAGAGAGTGTTTTGGGATTGTATCGCTATATGATCATGGTAGAAAACGTTGAATGGAATGGATTAGAAACAAGTGTTATTAGCTTCTATTAATGCATGTTATTCATGGTCCTTAACTTCCTATAACTTCCATTAATGCATGGTATTCATGACCATTAACTTCCCATAACTTTCCATTAGTAATGGGGGTTATGGAAGGTCAAATGGTGTAGAAAATTGAGATGATTTTCGTGCTTCTTGTGTAAGAAAAAATGAAAAAAGATATGTTCTTTTTCTTACACACGCATTTTTGCTCTCTAACTCTCTCAAAAGTTCTTGTCTTTGCTAGCACAAAGAAAGAATTCTAGTCATCTCCTAGTGAGGTTTCATCCTTCTATTTTCATGTGAACTTTCATTAGAGATGGTTTGTGTCGATCGTTGTGGTTTATGACAACCCAATGTGGAGAATATTAAAGAACTAAGGAGATCATCAGAAAAGTATGTAAACATCTTACATTTCATGTTTTCATTTTTCTACATCGATATGCATAAGTAGATATAGTTTTTGAGGTTCTGTTTTATTTCCACTGTTTATATTTGGTATATATTATGTATGGGATGAATTATTGGAACCTAACAGTGGTATCAGAGCCATCTTGTGCCTTGTTAGATGTAGAGTACATAACATGTGAAAATTGTTTTCATGGTTATGATAACTTAGGGTCCTGTAATGTTTTGTTCTAAGTTACTTATAGAAAAATGGTTTCCACGATTTTCTTTCACCAATATGTTCACAAGATGTATTTGAATGATTCAGTGTGATTGAAAATAATTTTAATGTGATTAAAATATTTATTTTATATTTTACAAAAAATGTATGAAATATGTCTTTCAGCTAGGCATGTGATGTCTAATGGCTAAACTGATGAGGTTACACGTGATTTTCGAGGACTTTGAATCTGGAAAAATTATGTGAATATATTTTGGATGTGTTTATGCCTCTTTAATATTTTGTATAATTATTAAAAATGTTTAATAATTTTATCAAACAGTTTTCTAGATTTGGACAATTTTCCAAAAATTGTAGGATCTATTTTATTTGATGTTTTTGTTTGTTTATATTTCGGTTCCTAAATGTTAAAAATAGTTTATGTGATAAAAATGTGTTAATTTGATGTTTGATGCATGCCTAATTGATTTTTCTGGAAATTTGATTTTGAGAAAATTTTTTAAGTCATATTTGTCATATTTGTGTCTTATCGGTGTTTCAGTGATCATGATAATTTTTGGGTGATTCCTAAATTGTTTTGATCATCATGAAATGACATAGAGATGCTTGGAATGATGATTTCATGTTCTGGACATTTTGGGAAATTATAGAAATTAATTTTGAATTAATTTTAGTAGAGCAATAGATTTTCTAGTAAGACTAGACAAATTGGCATGTATAACAAAATTGAAATTGTTTAATTTTGGAAATCAAATAATTATTTTAAGGTAAATTAATTAAGAATTAATTTCTAGAATTAGGAATTCATGATTATTAGAATAATATTAATTCCCTTAGTAATTTTAACCAAGTTAGTAAAAGGAAGATAGTAAATCTAAGTGTTGGATTAGGCTTAGATCCAAGTGTTGGATTGAGTTTCCATGTTAGGATCCATAAGATGTCATAACCAAAATGATTTGTTTACACATATGCGTTAGAGAATGCATGGTTAGGAGAATGTATGGGCTTGCATGATGGATGGTTATAGGCTTATGCCCAATTTAATTGGGTAGTCCATATCAAGCTATGTAGTTATAGTAACTATATATACAGATATATATTATATAAGTTATATGTATAAGACCATCTAAGTTAGATGAGACCTTAGTTAAACCCCTCACTTAAAATATTAAAACTAACCCCTTCCTTTAATGTGGGGAGAACCAGATTCCTTTAAAAGTTAGGGTTGTTGGGCAAACACAAGCTTGCTCTACACGGATATGTTCAAATCATAGAAATAGGATTTCCAGATCAATGCGTAGGTTTTAACTAGAAGTGTTAGTTTGTTGGGCAAACCCAAGATCAACGTGAATAAAGGCAAAGTTGGGTAGTGTACATTAGATGCACACATGTCAAGAGTTGATAGCCCAATGAGTGTACATACATCAATAGTTGATATCAATGAGTGTACATACATCGATAGCACTTGATCCGATAGTTACATTAGAGATGTAATTGGTATGATCAATACTTACCGGTTGAATTAAGGTGGCTTGTTGGGCAAACTTAAGGTCATTTAAGGGATATTGGATATTGACCCATTTGGAAAATTTCTCCACGAGTTCTCTCAGATTTTTATTGAGGCTTATGAATTTGTGAAAATAGTGGGAGCCATAATGCGTGTTATTAAAGTCCTTATAGATATGCATTTAACTACATTCTAATTTTTCTCTATTTGACAATAGGTTGCTATTGCCCGAGTCAACACCATGAGTACTAATGTGATGGAAGCTAACAAATTGACTGGACCAAACTTCCTTGACTAGCTCAGGAACTTGAGAATAGTTCTCAAGTCCAAGAAACTTGGTTATGTTTTGGAAAAACCATTTCCCAATCCCCCTATTACTGATGCTTCTAATGATAACCAGAGGGTATGTGGTAAGCATCTCGATGATAGTCAATTATGTTACCGGAGCTGCAAAAGAAGCACGAGGCTATGGATGCTTATACTATAGTCTATCATCTTAAGGAGGTCTTTGATGAGCAAACAAGGTCTGAAAGGTTTGAGACTTCACGATTTCTCTTTCGCTCCAAAATGGTTGAGGGGACATCTCCAGTGCAATACGCACTAAAGATGAATGGCTACATGGAACGGTTGGCCTCCTTAGAGGGTTTTCTTTTAGATCATCAATTAAGTATTGACTTAATTCTGACGGTTTCCATCGATAGTTACTCAGAATTTGTGCTTAATTATCAGATGAACAATATATTCAACACAATTCTCGAGTTGTTCAATATACTATAGGTAGTTGAGCCATCTATCTGCAAGGACAAGGTTGTGTTGCTAGTGAACTCTTCTGGTTCAAAGAAAAAGAGCCAAAAGAAGAAGAAGTCCACAAGGCTTAAGGGAGGTGTCAAGAAAGCAAAGAAAACTGCCTCGAAGGGAACTTACTTCCACTGTGGCAAGGATGGCCACTGGAAGAGAAATTGCAAGGCTTATCTGGAGTCCTTGAAGTAGAAGAAGGCATCTTATGCCCCATCTACTTCAGGCATTTATGTTATTGATATTCATATTGTTTCTAATAACAACATATAGGTATTAGATACCAGTTGTGGCTCACACATTTGTACTGACATGAAGGCCTCAGGAACAGTAGACTACTCAACAAGGGAGTGTTAGACCTGCGAGTGGGCAATGGAGCAAGAGTTATTGAATTAGCTGTAGGCATATATGTATTGACGCTTCCTAGTGGGCTTGTACTAGAATTGGACAATTTTTTATATACCTACTTTAACTAAAAATGTAATGTCAGTTTCTAGTCTTTATAAAGCCGGATTTCATTTAAATTTCAATAACAATGGTTGTTCAGTTTATTTGAATGGAATGTTATATGCTTTAGGTACATTTACAACGGTATATATATATTGGATATGTCTAATCCAGTTCTAAATATCAAGAATAAAATGAGATAATGTGAAATCGTCTTACTTATGACATTGTCGCCTTAGTCATATAAGTGAGAGATGCATGTCTAAACTACACAAGTGTGGTAGTTTAGGGTCATTTGATTATGAATCATATGAAACATGCGAATCTTGATTATTAAGCAAGATGACTAAGTCACCCTTTAAGGGAAAGGGTGAACGAACTAGTGGACTTTAATACCTAAATGTATATGGTTTGATGTCCATACATGCCAAAGGTGGTTTCATATACTTCATTACCTTTATTCATGATCATTCTCGATATGGGCATGTGTATCTTGTGATATATAAGCCTGAAGTCTTTGAAAGATTCAAAAAATTCAGAAATGAAGTTGAGAAACAACTTAGGAGAAATATTAAATCACTTCGATCGAATCGAGGTGGTGAATACTTAAGCCAATAGTTTTTGTATTATCTTAGGGATAATGGAATATTGTCCTAGTGGACTCCACCTTACACACCATAACACAATGTTTTAGCTGAGAGGAGAAACCAAACCTTGTTAAACATGGTGAGGTCTATGATGGGTTTACCGAATTTACCAAAAACTTTTTGGGGGTATATACTCGAAACTTTTATTCATATATTAAATAGAGTCCCATCCAAGTTTACTTCATATAAGATATGGACTAACAATAAACCCTATCTTTCTCATATGAAAGTTTAGGGTTGTCTTACTTACATGAAGCAGATTCAAACAGATAAGTTTAAAGCTAAATATGATAAGTGTCTTTATGTAGGATATCCTAAGGAAACTATAGGATATTAGTTCTACCATGTTTCGGAATAAAAGGTGTTTGTTTCAAAACATGTCGTCTTTTTAGAGAAAGAGTTTCTTCTAAGAGAAAATAGTGGGAGCAAAATTGAACTTGTGGAAGTTTAAGATGCTCAAACAGACGCAGATTAATTGCTTGGATCTGAAACTATTGTTCATAAAGATGAAACAATAGTTCAACCTTTTGATAGATAAGAAGTTTGTATGTTAGGTAGGATACGTCATGTTCCTGAGAGATATGGATTTCTCATAAGTTAACTTGTCGGCGTATTGCTCATAGAAGATGATGAGCCTACTACCTATGAAGAGGTTTTGAAGAGTTCAAAATCTAAAAAATGGCTTCAAGTTATGAAATATGAAATGGATTCCATGTATGAAAACCAAGTATGGAATTTGGTTGACCCACCTAAAGGGATAAAACCTATAAAGAGCAAATGGGTTTTCAAAAAGAAAATTGACATGGAGGTTAATGTAGTTACCTATAAAGCTAAGCTTGCAGCTAAAAGTTATCGTCAAAGGCAAGGTGTTGACTATGATGAAATGTTTAGCCCAGTAACTATGCTTAAATCCATTAGGATACTCGTAGCCAATGCTACTCATTATGATTATAAGATATAGCAAATGGATGTGAAGATGGCTTTCTTTAATGGAAACCTAACCGAGGATTTGTATATGACACAACCTAATGGTTTTATATCTACAAATGGAGAAAAGGTATACAGGCATCAGAAATCTATTTATGGATTGAAGCAATCATCCAATAGTTGGAATATTCGATTTGATGAGACAATCAAAGAGTTTGGTTTCTCACAAAATCTACCTTATGTGTATAAGAAGGTTAGTGGGAGTGCAATCGTGTTCCTTATACTATATTTAGATGACATATTACTAATAGGAAATGATGTCTTAGCTTTGCAATCAATAAAAATTTGATTAGCTAAGAACTTCTCTATGAAAGCCTTTGGAGAAGCAACTTATATTTTGGGGATAAGGTTATTTAGAGATAGATCTAATAGGTTGCTTGGTCTTTCCTAGTCTACATATATAGACAAAAAGCTAAAGAGGTTTAGCATGGAGCAGACCAAAAGAGGTTATCTTCCCATAGTACATGGAATTACACTCTCTAAATTTATGTGGCCAAAGACACAAGATGAGAGGAGTCGCATGAGTTTGATTCCTTATGCTTTGGCTATAGGATCAATCATGTATGCTATGTTATGTGCTAGACTCAATGTATTGTATGCTCTAAGTGTTACGAGCAGATATCAGTCTAACTATGGTGAGGGTTATTGGGTGGTTGTCAAAAATATCTTTAAGTACTTGAGAAGAACTAAAGATGTATTCTTGGTATATAGAGAAGGTGATCTTGTGGTAAGCAGGTATACTGATGCCAGCTTCCAATCTGATAGGGATGAATCCAAATCCTATTATGAATATTTACTCATACTGAATGGTCGTGCAGTCAGTTGGAAAAGTTCCAAACAAAAGACAATTGTTGATTCAATGACAAAGACAGAGTACATTTTAGCTTCAGAAGTAGCAAAGGAAGTAGTTTAGATTAAGAAGTTCATCATAGAACTTGGTGTGGTTCCGAGCATCGCTGACCCAGTGTAGTTGTATTGTGACAACAACAGGGCATAGCACAGGTGAAAGAACCGCAGTCTCATCAGAAGTACAAACATGTATTTAGGCGCTATCATTTAATTAGAGAGATCATTGATACAAATAATGTTAAGATAGAGAGAGTTCCCACCAATCAGAATATAGTTGTTCCATTGACTAAACCTATTTCCCAAAAGAGTTTCATGTCACATGTACACGCCTATGGTATTAAATATTAAAGCAATTGGCTTTAGTGCAAGTGGGAGTTTGTTAGAGAAGTGCTCTAAAGGCAATCACTTTTAGCACTTATTTTATAAATTATTTTATAATTAATAAAGGCATTTTTCATTATTTCGATGCTCATATGTTTATAGATTTGATGTTGATCTTAAGTTGATTTAATGAAGTCCTTGATATAAAACATAAAATGGAGGAAATCATGATAATGAGATTTCTATCATGTGTAATTATATTAGTATCTAAACTTTCCCTAGTCATAGGAATAATGAGATGGGATATCATTAATTAGTATAGACTAGTGCATGTTATACTCCTTGATTAGATCAAGCAGTAGATCTTATAAGCTGTAAACATGAGTTGTTTACAGTTAACATGTGGATGCTCACTAAGGGTAGTAAGTACATTATATTGAACTACTATTAGACAATCATATGGATATTCTATTCCAGTGTCAAGGATTGTCTCATCATAGTAATGGTGTAAGTATCCTTTGACTTAAGGTGCTGAAGGATATCTCAGATACTGATCCTATGTTTTGATTCCATTTATCGATGCCTTTTAGGGGTTACTCATAAGGTGTTGATTGGGTACAACTTGAGGTATTCAGAGGTAATTGAGTAGCCAATAAAGGATTCATCACTCCTGATAGAAGGAGATGATACCTACAACCTTTTATTGGGGTCATTACTTGGGAGTCTCTAGCCAGAGAAGATATGTGTTATAAAGAGAGTCTTTAATGGCACAAAGAGTAATGAGGTCCTTAGGACAAGATCTACTATCACTTGGATTAGATGTGATACGGTCAGTCTAATGGGAGTTAATACTTTGACCATACTCTGAACTTAGTAGGGTATAGATGGTGAAAGGACAAATTGTATGGCAACATTGCATATGGAAGGGTTTGTAGTCAAACCACTGACTTTCTAGTCAATTTTTTGGGTCATAACATGTTGCCAAATAACACTCTTGATTTACTTGAACTAAGTGTTAATTCAAGTGGTCTTCATAACCGGGAACCCAATAGGTCACACACATAAGAGATCCAAAGGATGAGTGTAATAGTCTTGAATGGTGATTCAAGATATAAGAGAGATTGTTTCAGGATTGTATCGCAATGTGATCATAGTAGAAAAAGTTACATGGAATGGATTAGAAACAAGTGTTGTTGGCTTCTAATAATGCATACTATTCATGGTCATTAACTTTCCATAGCTTCCATTAATGCATTCTATTCATAACCATTAACTTCCCATAACTTTCCATTAGTGATGGGGATTATGGAAGGCTAGATGGTACAGAAAAATGAGATGATTTTTGTGCATCTTGTTTAATATACAAAATGAAAAAGATAGGTCCTTTTTCTTACACATGCACTTTTTCTTTCTAACTCTCTTAAGAGTTCTTGTTTTGTTAGTACAAAGAAAGAATTTTGGCCATCTCTTAGTGAGGTTTCATCCTTCTATCTTCATGTGTACTTTCATTAGATATGATCTACATTGATCATTATGGTTTACGACAACCCAATATGGAAAAGATTAAAAAATGAAGGAGATTGTCAAAAAGGTATGTAAACATCTTATATTTTATGTTTTTCTTTTTATATCTATATGCATGATCAGATCTGGTTTTTGAGGTTCTGTTTTATTTATGCTATGTATATTTGATATATATTATGTATGACATTCATGATTGGAACCTAACACGATCTTAGGCAGTGATTTTATATGGTAATGTTTGACTTCTGCAATGGTTGAACCAATTAAGGATAAGGTACTTAACTATGATGCATTTGGACTTGATTAAGGCTTAAAATAAACCTAATTTTATGATGGAAAAGATGGTTAAATGTGTGATAAGTTTTGATTAATAGTTGATGTTATACCTTAAGTTTGATATCAATGTATCTAAGTTTGAAATGAAGGAGAGTTAAAGGAATAAAGATGTTCATGTGAATGCAAATGTATTCCAAAGGTTATAAATAATGCAATAGGAATGAATGAATGAGAATTAGGAATTATGTGAATAATTGTAATGCTAAAAAGAGTTAGTAAATATATGGTTAATGAATTGAGCAATATAATCTTATTCATGATTAGAACCAAAATCTCATATTTTTCCTAGAAAGCTCATAGAGTTATGTAGTTTGTGAAATTTTATTCTAGTCTCTAGCCGTCTTATAATGATAGGATGTTTCTACAAAATGATATCTTTGACAACCTATCTTTATGGGGTTCATTCAAACCACTTATATTCCAAAAGAGCAATCATTAAAAGAGGGGAACTATTAGCCACCCCTTTTTCTTCTCTTCCTTCCATATTTCTTGACAGTAGTTAGACATAACTACTCAATCTGCTCCAGAACTGAGTTTCCTATATTGTGAAGATTAAGAGTATCCTCCTTGTTAACATTGTAGCTAGGAGTTGATTCTAACCCTTCATCCTACTATGTTATCTTTTTCTTTCCTTTAGATACTAAGATATTGTCTTGTTCAGTAGCTTAAACCTCCTTATACAAGTCTAATAGTATAGTTTTTTGATCATTTCCTGAATTTTCCTCTTCTACAAGTGAGCTAAGGTCTCTTAAATCCCTATAATTTTAAATTAACTCCCAAAAGAAAATTTTTCCCTGATGGTTTCTATTCTTTCTTTCTCAATTGTAGTTTCCAATTATAAGAAAGATGAATTTAATATTTAGCTAATTAAACATCAAATCAAATTTCATTATAGGTAATAACTCAAGTGATTCCTTCTTAGAGTTCACCTCCACACAAATTTTAACAAAATAGATTTTCTCAAGCTTGGTTGTAGCTGAATCAAAAGAAATCGGCTTCTCCATAGAGCTTGCACGGAATCTCAATCCATCTAGAGTCTGATGCTTTAATGGAGGAAGTTAATCCATAACGGGAGTTAATCCATAACGGGATAGTTTCTATTCTATATCTTTTTTATTCCAATATATGGGACCATTTTTGTATAAACATTGATTGACCTTAACTTGCTAAGGTCCAACTTCCATTACCTTTTTCAAATTGTCACTATCTGTGAATTTGAAGAGAAAGGTATCTTCTTCAATGAGCAAAACCCTATCCAGCACTTTGCTTCCCTCTCTAATGTGTACCCAATTATAAACATGAGGGAATGCAAACCTTTATTTGAGAAAGTAACCCACCATAGTGTTTCCCCATTGTTTGGCACCCTTTTGTAACATCCTTAGGTGGAGTGACAATGCATTGGATTATAGTTGATTGGAAATGCTTAAGCTTCTCCCTTAGGGCATCAGAAGCTACATTGCTCTATGATTTGCTCAAATCATCCAACTTTCTATTTGTATTAACAGCCTTAGCCTTTTATGGGGTAGGAAATTATCTTGCATCCAAACTAGTATAAGCAGAGTGGAAAGTTGAGGGACTCGCTAAGGTGGGAGGCTTCCATAAAACTATCTCAAAATAGTAACTTACCAGCTGCTTTATCAACTTCACATCGAGAAGTGAATGATTCAATAGATACCTTCTTTGAAGTCACCTCAAATTTTCCTTATAATAAGGACATGATTTTGCTATCACTATTACCTTACTATAAGAAAGAGACATGTTGAACAAACTATTCAACTTTCTTCATATTAATTCAATGACAAGGGCACAATTAGTACAAGAGAGCTTCTTGACAGTTATAAGGACCCATAAGTATTTGAATGGGAATTGTTCATACTTGTATTTTTGGTTAGGCTAGTGTATCATTCCCCTAACTAGTCCCTACAAATAAGTAGAAGTTACTTTTATTTGGGTTATAGCTCAGACCAAATTAGAATTTAAATTACTCTAAGGAGTTTAAGAGAATTTATACTAAATTAATGATTGTTAAATTGTCATGTCATTCGAGCTTTCAAATTTATAAGCCCTCAAATACTACAAGCACACTGGTCACGACTGTAGATCCCCCGAGGAGGGGGATTAATCTAATCCTAAAAATCTAAGGCTGAAAAGATATGAAACTAAAAATAAACCATGCAATAGGAGGTAAATACGAGAATTGAATTCAACCAATTAAATCAGAAGTTAAACACAAAGGAATTAACAATTGAGCAATAAACAAGCACAGTAGAAATCATCCAAAGAATTTACTAAGTTATGAGAAAGGAGATTTTACTTATCATTAATGCTAACCTAACTGATCATGTGTTAATGGGGTGTCGGTTTTAAACGATCCTAGGGCTAATTACTCTCTCTCGAGTTATAACCATTAAACCCTAATTGTATTATGAAATTTTTAATCTCTCAAACCATAAATTATCTAAAATCGTGATTAAATATGAAGCACTCTAATAAATTATCAAAACATCACATAGGATCTCTCTCTGTATAATTACCAATATGATTTGTCACAGTTTCTATTAAATCACCTAACTCTTATTAATCTAATTTAATTATTTTTTATTCGGTTCACCCTCAGTTTATTAACGAATTACACAAGAATGCAATCAAATCACAACATTCATCTAATAAATATAATTGAATAAATTATCATTAAATTAAAATAAAATCCCAAAGAAGAGTTAGAACATCATCAACATTCTACCATCAATCATCATATAATCCATCCCAACTTTATAAATGAATAAAATTGAAACAAAAAGGAAATAAAAACTTAGAATGGACGATCTGGGAAGGCAACAACATCAAGAAACCTCCTAATCCAGGAAACACGTTGGGAATGCTTCTTCTTCCTTTTCCTCCTCTCTTTCTTTTCCTCTTTCTCTTTTAGGGTTTCCAAAAGTGGCTGCAAGAAAAAGCTCTTTTTTCCTCTTTTCCTTGTTCATTAAATAGTCTTTTATGTTTTATGCAATCTTTGGGTTTTTTTTTGGGTCTGGAAGGTCTAAAAAATCCCTCGAAATATGAAGTTCGTTGGTTTCTATGGGTTTGCCTAACGCAGGCCACGATCGTGGCTTACAACTAAGCCTTCTATCATGATTATGGCATGTAGGCCACAATCGTGGGCCATTCCTGGAGCTTCTTTCATGATTGTAGGTCATTATTTTAGTTCGAATGTCTTCTGAAACTACTTTGTTCTTTGATGTTGACCCTGAAACACGAGCAAACACATCAAAATACCTCAAAAACATAATATTTAAGCTCAAAAGCTTGTACTAACCATTAAAACACTTTAAGACATAAATAATTAACAAAATAACACAATTCTAACCTAAACACATACTAAATGATTAAATTAATAGCTAAACACATATCAAA
>JAOTJB010331985.1:0-13218 GCA_027123815.1 Erythroxylum minutifolium
TAATATATTATTAACAAGTCATAATGTTAATACATGAATCACAAATATCCATTGGCCTAGGGCACACTACTAACAGTAACAACGGGCTATTTTTCGAATCGAAGTTGCCCAACAGGCTATTTTTCCCACATAAGTACCTTGTGGCGGTGCCAACATGCTGTTTTGCCCACCGAAGGTTTGCCAACGGGTTGTTTCTTCCACCGAAAGTGCCCAACGGGCTGTTTTTCCCACTGAAAGTGCCTTGCGGCCGTGCCAACGTGCTTTTTTACCCACATAAGGTGTGCCAACGAGCTGTTCCAACGAGCTGTTTTTCCCACCGAAGGTGTGCCAACGGGCTATTTTTCCCACCGAAGGTGTGCCAACGAGTTATTTTTCGCACCGAAAGTGCCCAATGGGCTGTTTTTCCCACCAAAGGTGTGCCAACGGGCTGTTTTTCCCACCAAAAATGCTTAACGGGCTGTTTATCCCACAAAAGGTGCCCAACGGGCTATTTTTGCCACCGAAGGTGTGCCAACGGGCAGTTTGTCCCACCGAAAATGCTTTGTGGCTGTGTCAACATGTTATTTTGGACACCGAAGTTGTCCTAACGTACTATTTTTCCCTCCGAAAGTGCCCACTGGGTCGTTTTTCCCACCGAAAGTGCCCAATGGGCTGTTTTTCCCACTGAAGGAGTTCCTACAAGCTGTTTTTCCCACCGAAAGTGCCTAACGGGCTGTTTTTCCCACCAAAGGTGTCCTAACGAGCTGTCTTTCCCACCAAAAGTGGCTAACGTGCTATTTTTCCCATCGAAGGTGCCCAACGAGCTGTTTATCCCACCGAAGGCGACCACAGGCTATTTTTCCCACCGAATGTGCCGAACAGGCTATTTTTCCAACAAAAGTTGCCCACAGGCTGTTTTTCCCATCGAATGTGCAAACGGGCTGTTTTGGCCATCGAAGGCGACCATAAGTTGTTTTTCCCACCGAAAGTGCCTTGTAGACGTGCCAACGTGCTGTTTTGGCCACAAAAGATGTGCCAACGGGCTGTTTTTCCCACCGAAGGTGACCAACAGGCTATTTTTCCCATTGAAAGTGCCATGCGATCGTCTCAACGAATTGTTTTACCCCAAGAAGGTGTGCCAACGGGCTATTCTTCTCACCGAAAGTGACTTCTGGCCATGCCAGCAGGTTGTTTTGCCCACCGAAAGTGCCCAATGGGCTGTTTTTCCTACCGAAGGCACCCACAGGCTATTTTTCCCAACGAAAGTGCCTTGTAATAGTGCCAGCTGGCTGTTTTAGCCACCAAAGATGTGCCAACGGGCTGTTTTGTACCCAAAAGGTGTGCCAACGGGCTGTTTTTCCCACAAAAGTTGCCGAACAGGCTATTTTTCCCACCGAAAGTACCTTGTGGCCGTGCCAACAGGTTGCTTTGCTACCGAAGGTTTGCCAACGGACTGTTTTTTCCACCGAAAGTGCGCAATGGGCTATTTTTCCAACCGAAGGTGCCCAATGGGCTTTTTTTCCCACCAAAAGTGAGTTGCGGCCGTGCCAACAGGCTATTTTTCCCACCGAAGTTGCCCACCGGGTCGTTTTTCCCACCAAAAGTGCCTTGCGACCGTGCCAACGGGCTGCTTTACCCACAAAAGGTGTGCCAACGGGCTGTTTTTCCCACCAAAGTTGCCCAATAGGTTGTTTTTCTCGCCGAAAGTGCCTTGCAGCCGTGCCAACGGGCTGCTTTGCCCACTAAATGTTTGCCAACTTGTTGTTTTTCCACGGAAAATGCCCAACGGGCTATTTTTCCCACCGAAAGTGCCTTGTAGTCGCACCAACGGGCAGTTTTTCCCACAAAAGGTGCCCAACGGGATGTTGTTCCCATCGAAAATGCCTTGCGGCCTTGCCAACGTGCAGCTTTGCCCATCGAAGGTGTGCTAATGGGCTGTTTTTCCCACAGACGATGTGCCAACGGGCTATTTTTCCCACCGAAAGTGCCTTGCGGCTATGCCAATGGGCTATTTTACCCGCCGCAGATGTGCCAACGGGCTATTTTCCAACATAAAGTGCCTTCTGATCGTGTCAACGAACTATTTTACCCCAACGAAGGTGTGCCAACGAGCTGTTCTTCTCACCAAAAGTGACTTGCGGCCTTGCCAGCGAGCTGTTTTGCCCACTGAAGGTTTGCCAACGTGCTATTTTTTCCACCAAAAGTGACCAACGGGCTGTTTTTCTCATTGAAGTTGCCCACAGGCTGTTTTTCCCATTGAAAGTGCCTTGCAGCCGTGCCAGCGGACTGTTTTGGCCACCGAAGATGTGCCAACGGGCTGTTTTTCCAATCGAAGGTGCCCAACGGGCTATTTTTCCCATCGAAAGTGCTATGCGATCGTGTCAACTAACAATTTTACCCCAACCAAAGTGTGCCAATGGGCTGTTCTTCTCATCAAAAGTGACTTTCGGCTGTGCCAACGGGCTGTTTTGACCACCGAAGGCTTGCCAACATGCTGTTTTCTCCACCGAAAGTGTCCAACTAGTTTTTTTACCATCGAAGGTGCCCACAGGCTATTTTTCCCACCAAAAGTGTCTTGCAGCCGTGCCAACGGGCTATTTTGGCCACCAAAGATGTGCCAACGGGTTGTTTTGCCCCCCGAAGATGCGAACGGGCTATTTTTCCCACCAAAGTTTCCCACCGAAAGTACCCTACGACTGTGCCAACAGGTTGCTTTGCCCACCGAAGGTTTGCCAACGGGCTATTTTTTCCATCGAAAGCGCCCAACAGGTTGTTTTTCCCACCGGAGGTGCCCAACGGGCTATTTTTCCCACCGAAAGTGGGTTGTGGCTGGCCCAACCGGCTGTTTTTCCCACTGAAGTTGCCCTACGGGCTATTTTTCCCATAAAAAGTGCCTTGCGTTCGTGCCAACGAGCTACTTTATCCCCAAAGGTGTGCCAAGGGCTATTTTGCCCCTGAAGGTGTGCCAACGAGCTATTTTTCCACCAAAGTTGCCCGATAGGCTATTTTTCCCACCGAAAGTACGTTGCGGCCATACCAACAAGTTGCTTTGCCCACCGAAGGTTTGCCAACTGGCTATTTTTCCCACCGAAGTTGCCCAATGGGTCGTTTTTCCCACCAAAAGTGCCTTGTGTCCTTTCCAATGGGTTGCTTTGCCCACCAAAGGTGTGCCAACGGGCTATTTTTCCCACCAAAGTTGCCCAAGAGGGTGTTTTTCTTGCCGAAAGTGCCTTGCGGCTGTCCCAATGGGCTGCTTTTCCCACCGAAGGTTTGCCAACGGGCTATTTTTTCCACCGAAAGTGCCCAACGGGCTGTTTTTCCCACCAAAGGCACCCACAGGCTATTTTTCCCACCGAAAGTGCCTTGCAGCTGTGCCAACGGGCTGTTTTCCCCACAAAAGGAGCCCAACGGGCTGTTGTCCCTACCGAAAGTGCCTTGTAGTCATGCCAACGTGCAGTTTTTCCCACTGAAGGTGTGCCAATGGGCTGTTTTTCCTACTGAAAGAGACCAAGGGGTTGTTTTTCCCAACGAAAGTGCCTTGCGATCGTGCCAACAGGCAGTTTTTCCCACTGAAAGTGCCTTGCGACTAAGCCAACGGGTTGTTTTACCCACCGGAGGTGTGCCATCGGGCTGTTTTCCCACCGAAAGTGCCATGCGATCGTGTCAACGGACTATTTTACCCCAACAAAGGTGTGCCAACGGGCTATTCTTCTCCCCAAACGTGACTTTTGGTCATGCCAACGGGCTGTTTTGCCCACTGAAGGCTTGCCAACGGGCTATTTTCTCCATCTAAAGTCCCCAGCGGACTGTTTTTCCCACCGAAGGTGCACACAGGCTGTTTTTCTCACCAAAGGCACCCACAGGCTATTTTTCCCACCAAATTGTCGCCGTGCCAACGGGCTGTTTTGGCTACCGAAGATGTGCCAACAGCTTGTTTGTCCCATCGAAGGTGTGCCATTGGACTATTTTTGGCTACCGAAAGTGCCCAACATGCTGTTTTTCCCACTGAAGGTGCCCAATAGGCTATTTTTCCCATCGAAAATGACTTACGGTTGTGCCAACGGGCTGTTTTCCCACTGAAAGTGCCTTGCGACTAAGCCAACGGGTTGTTTTCCCACCTAAAGTGCTATGCGATCGTGTCAACGGACTATTTTACCCCAATGAAGGTGTGCCAACGAGCTATTCTTCTCACCGAAAGTGCCTTTCGACCTTGCAACCTAGCAGTTTTTCCCTCCCAAACTGTGCCAACGGGTTGTTTTTCCCACCGAAAGTGCCATGTGGCTGTGCCAACTGGTTGTTTTACCCACCGAAGGCGTGCCAACGGGTTGTTTTTCCCACCGAAGTTGCCCAATGGGCTATTTTTCCAACCAAAAGTGCTTGAAGTCGTGTCAACAGGCTGTTTTGCCAACCGAAGGTTTGCCAAGGGGCTGTTTTTTCCATCGAAATTGCCCAATAGGCTATTTTCCCACCGAACTGCCCAACGAGCTATTTTTCCCACTGAAATTGCCCTGCAGCCGTTCCCAATAGGCTATTTTCCCACCGAACTGCCCAACGAGCTGTTTTTCCCACTGAAAGTGCCTTGCAGCCGTGCCAACGGGCTGTTTTTCCCAATGAAGGTGCCCAACAGGTTGTTTTTACCACCGAAAGTGCCCAACGGGTTGTTGTTCCCACTGAAAGTGCCTTGCGACTGTGCCAATAGGTAGTTTTACCCACCAAAGGTGTTGCAATGGGCTATTTTTCAAACTGAAAGTGCCTTGTGGCCGTTTCAATGGACTATTTTTCCCACCGAAGGTTTGCCAACAGACTGTTTTTCCCACCGAAGGCACCCAACGTGCTGTTTTTCCCACTGAAAGTGCCAAGGGGTTGTTTGTCCTAATGAAACTATTCCAGCAGGCTGTTTTTCCCACCGAAGGTGCACCAACTGGCTATTTTTACCCCCGAAGGTACCTAACGAGCTGTTCTTCTCACCGGAAGTGACTTACGCCCATGCCAACGGGTTGTTTTGCCCATCGAAGGCTTGCCAAAGTGTTATTTTTTCCACCGAAAGTGTCCAACGGGCTGTTTTTCCCATCAAAGGCATCCACAGGCTATTTTTCCCACCTAAAGTGCCTTGCATCTGTGCCAACGGGCTGTTTTGGCCACCGAAGATGTGCCAACGGGCTGTTTTCCCCTCGAAGGCGTGCGAACATGCTGTTTTTCCAACCAAAGTTGCCCACCGAAAGTAACTTGCGGCCGTGCCAACAGGTTCCTTTGCCACCGAAGGTTTGCCAACGAGCTGTGTTTTTCACCGAAAGTGCCTATAGGGCAGTTTTTCCCACCGAAGGTGCCCAACGGGCTATTTTCCCACTGAAAGTGCTTTATAGCTGTGCCAACAGGTTGTTTTTTCCACCGAAGTTGCCCAACGGGCTGCTTTTCCCACGAAAAGTGTCTTGCGGCAGTGCCAATGGGTTGTTTGTCCCACCAAAGATGTGCCAACGGGCTGTTTTTCCCACAAAAGTTGCCCAATAGGTTGTTTTTCCCGCCGAAAGTGCCTTGCGGTTGTGTCAACGGGCTGCTTTGCCCATAGAGGGTTTGCCAACGAGCAGTTTTTCCACCGAAAGTATTCAACGGGATATTTTTCCCACAGAAAGTGCCTTGCAGCTGTGCCAACGGGCTGTTTTTCCCATAAAAGGTGCCCAACGGGCTGTTGTTTCCACCGAAAGTGCCTTGCAGCCACGCCAACGTGTAGTTTTGCCCACCGAAGGTGTGCCAACTGGCTGTTTTTCCTACAGAAGGTGTGCCAATGGGCTGTTTTTCCCACCGAAAGTGCCTTGCGGCTGTGCCAACGGGTGAATTTTCCCTCCCAAGGTGTGCCAACGAGTTGTTTTTCCCACCAAAAGTGCCTTGCGGCTATGCCAACGGGCTGTTTTACCCACCGCAGATATGCCAATGGGCTGTTTTCCCACCTAAACTGCCTTACGATCGTGTCAACGGGCTATTTTACCCTAACGAAGGTGTGCCAACGGTCTGTTCTTCTCACCGAAACTGACTTGTAGCCATGCCAGCGGGCTATTTTGCCCACTGAAGGTTTGCCAACGTGCTGTTTTTTCCATCCAAAAGTGCCAAACGGGTTATTTTTCCCATCGAAGGTGCCCACAGGCTATTTTTCCCACTGAAAGTGCCTTGCAGCCATGCCAACATGCTGTTTTGGCCACCGAAGATGTGCCAACGGGCTGTTTTTCCCGCCGTAGGTGCCCAATGGGCTATTTTTCCCATCGAAAGTGCCATGTGATCGTGTCAACGGACAATTTTACCCTAACGAAGGTGTCCCAACAGGCAGTTCTTCTCACCAAAAGTGACGTTCGACCGTGCCAACGGGCTGTTTTGCCCACTGAAGGTGCCCACAGGCTATTTTTCCCCCCGAAAGTGCCTTGCAGATGTGCCAATGGGCTATTTTGGCAGCCGAAGATGTGCCAACGGGCTGTTTTGTCCCTCGAAGGTGTGCTAATGGGCTGTTTTTCCCACCAAAGTTACCCAACATGGTTTTTTTCCCACCGAAAGTACCCTGCAGCCGTGCCAACAGGTTGCTTTGCCCACCGAAGGTTTGCTAACGTGATGTTTTTCCCACCAAAAGTACGATGTGGCCCTGCCAACGAGTTGTTTTTCCCACCGAAGTTTCCCTACGCGCTGTTTTTCCCACCAAAAGTGCCTTGCGGCTGTTCCAACAGGATTCTTTGCCCACCAAAGGTGTGCCAACGGGCTGTTTTGCCCCCAAAGGTGTGCCAGTGGGCAATTTTGCCCCCTGATGGTGTGCCAACGGGCTGTTTTTCCCACCAAAGTTGCCTAACAGGTTGTTTTTCACACCGAAAGTACCTTCTGGCCCTGCCAACAGGTTGCTTTGCCTACTGAAGGTTTGCCAACGGACTGTTTTTCCCACCGAAAGTGCCTTGTGGCCATGCCAACGGGGTGTTTTTCCCACCGAAGTTACCCAGTGGGTCGTTTTTCCCACCAAAAGTGTGCCAACGGGCTGTTTTTCCCACCAACGTTGCCCAACAAGGTGTTTTTCCCATCGAAAGCGCCTAGCGGCCGTGCCAACGGGCTACTTTTCCCACCGATGGTTTGTCAACAGGCTATTTTTCTCCACCGAAAGTGCCCAACGGGCTATTTTTCCAACCGAAGGTGCCCACAGGCTGTTTTTCCCAACGAAAGTGCCTTGCAGCTGTGCCAACGGGCTGTTTTTCCCATAAAAGGAGCCCAACAGGCTGTTCTCCCTGTCGAAAGTGCCATGCGGTTGTGCCAACGTGCAGTTTTGCCCACCAATGGTGTGCCAACGGGCTATTTTTTCCATTGAAAGAGACCAAGTGGCTATTTTTCCTACCGAAAGTGCCTTGCGGTCATGCCAATGGGTGGTTTTTACCTCCCAAGGTGTGCCAACGGTTTGTTTTTCCCACCGAAAGTGCCTTGTAGCTATGCCAACGGGCTGTTTTACCCACTGAAGGTGTTCCATCGGGCTGTTTTTCCACCGAAAGTGCCATGCGATCGTGTCAACGGACTATTCTACCCCAATGAAGGTGTGCCAATGGGCTGTTCTTCTCCCCGAAAGTGACTTTCAGCCATGCCAACGGGTTGTTTTGCCCACCGAAGGCTTGCCAAAGGGCTATTTTCTCTATCGAAAGTGCCCAACGGGCTATTGTTCCCACCAAAGGCACCCACAGGCTGTTTTTCCCACCAAATTGCCGCTATGCCAATGGGCTGTTTTGGCCACCGAAGATGTGCCAACGGGCTATTTTTCCCACTGAAGTTGCCCAATAGGCTATTTCTGTGGGCAATTTTGGTGGCCAAAATAGCCCGTTGGCAGGGCGACAATTCGATGGGAAAAACAACCCGTTGGCAAACCATCGGTGGGAAAAGCAACCCGTTGGCATAGACACAGGGTAATTTTGATGGGAAAAACAGCCCGTTGGGCACCTTCTATAGGCAAAACAACCTATTGGGCACTTTTGGTGGGAAAAACGACCTGTTGATGCGCCTTCGGTGAGCAAAAGAGCCAGTTGGCAAGGCTGCAAGGCCCTTTCAGTGGAAAAAGCAGCCCCTTGGCCCCCTTCGGAGGGAAAAACATCCCGTTGACACGGTTGCAAGGCACCTTCAGTGGGAAAAACAACCTATTGGGCAACTTTGGGGGAAAAACGGCTCGTTGGCACACCTTTGGTGTGAAAAACAGCCCGTTGGCAAGGCTGCAAGGCACTTTCAGTGGGAAAAACAACCCATAGGGCCCCTTTGGTGGGAAAAAAAGCCTGTTTGCATGGTCGCAAGGCACTTTTGGTGGGAAAACAACCCGTTGGGCAACTTCCATAGGAAAAACAGCCTGTTGGCACGGACGCAACTCACTTTCGGTGGGAAAAACAGCCCGTTGGGCATCTTAGGTGGTAAAAATAGCCCGTTGGGCACTTTCGGTGGAAAAAACAGCCTGATGGCAAACCTTCGATGGGCAAAGCAACCTATTGGCATGGCCGCAAGGTACTTTCTGTGGGAGAACAGCCCACAGAAAGTGCCCAACGGGCATTTTTGCCCGTAGAATGTGTGCCAACGGTCTGTTTTTCTGACCGAAGTTGCCCAACAGATTGTTTTGCCCGCCGAAGGTGCCCAACGAGTTTTTTTCCCATCGAAAGTGCCTTGAGGCCGTGCCAACGTGCTATTTTGCCCACCAAAGGTTTACCAATAGGCTGTTTTCCCCACCGAAAGTGCCCAACGGGCTATTTTTTCACCGAAGGTGCCCAACAGGCCATTTTTCCCACTGAAAGTACCATGCGGCTGTGCCAACGGGCTGTTTTTCCTATCAAAGGTGTGCCAACGGGCTATTTTTTCCCCCGAAGGTACCCAACAGGCTGTTTTCCTACCGAAAGTGCCTTACGGACATGTCAACAGGCTCTTTTTCCCACCGAAGGTGCGCCATTGGGCTGTTTTTCCCACTGAAGGTGCCTGTTTATTTGACCGAAAGTGACTTACGGTCGTGTTAGCGGGCTGTTTTACCCACCGAAGGTGTGCTAATGGGCTGTTTTTCCCACAGAAAGTGCCCAACGGGCTATTTTTTCCATCGAAAGTGCCTTGCGATCGTGCCAACGGGCGATTTTTCCCTCCCAAGCTGTGCCAAAGGGTTGTTTTTCCCACCGAAAGTGCCTTGCGGCTGTGCCAACGGGCTGTTTTACCCACCAAAGGTGTGCCAACTGGCTGTTTTCCCACCGAAGTTGCGCAACAGGTTGTTTTTCCCACCGAAAGTACCTTGTGGCCGTGCCAACGAGCTGTTTTTCCCTCCCAAGGTGTGCCAACGGGTTGTTTTTTGCACCAAAAGTACCCAACGTGTTGTTTTTCCCACCAAAAGTGCCAACAGGTTGTTTGTTCCAATGAAGCTGTACCAATAGGCTATTTTTCCTGCCAAAGTTGCTCAACGGGTTCGTTTTCCCACCAAAAATGCCCTGCGGACGTGCCAATCGGTTGTTTTACCCACCGAAGGCTTACAACAGGCTGTTTTTTCCACCGACAGTGCACAACGTCCTGTTTTTGCCACCAAAGATGCCCAACGGGCTGTTTTTCCCACTAAAACTACCTTGTGACCATGCCAACGGGCTAATGGTCCCACCAAAGGTATGCCAACGAACTATTTTGGCCACCAAAAGTGCCCAACGGGCTGTTTTTCCCACCGAAGGTGCCCAATAGGCTATTTTTCTCACCGAAAGTGACTTACGGCCGTGCCAACGGGCTGTTTTCCTACCGAAAGCGCCCAACAGGCTTTTTTTTCTGGTCAAAAGTTCCCAACAGGCTGTTTTGCCCACCAAATGTTCCCAACGAGCTGTTTTTCCCACTGAAAGTGCCTAACGGACTGTTTTTCTCAACGAAGGTGCCCAACGGGCTGTTTTTCCCACCAAAGGTGCCCAACGGGCTATTTTTCTTACCAAAAGTGACCTAAGGCTGTGCCAACGAGCTGTTTTACCCACCGAAGGTGTGCCAATGGGCTATTTCTCCCACTGAAAGTGCCCAACGGACTGTTTTTCCCACCGAAAGTGCTTTACGGCTGTGCCAACTAGCAGTTTTTTCCTCCCAAGCTGTGCCAACAGGTTGTTTTTCCCATCAAAAGTGGCTTGTGGTTGTGCCAACGGGCTGTTTTACCCATCGAAGGTGTGACAATGGGTTGTTTTTCCCACCGAAGTTGCCCAATGGGCTGTTTTTCCAACCAAAAGTGCCTTGCGGCCGTGCCAACGGGCTGTTTTTCCAACTGAAGGTTTGCCAATGGGCTATTTTTCCCATGGAAAGTGCCCAATAGGCCATTTTCCCACCGAAGGTGCCCAATGGGCTGTTTTTCCCATTGAAAGTGCCTTGTAGCCGTGCCAATGGACTGTTTATTCCATCAAAAGTGCCTTGCGGCCGTGCCATCAGGCTGTTTTTCTGAACGAAGTTGCCCAACAGGCCGTTTTACCTACTGAAGGTTTGCCAATGGGCTTTTTTCCCTCCGAAAGTGCACAACGGGCTGTTTTTCCCACCGAAGGCACCCAGAAGCTGCTTTTCCCACCGAAAGTGCCTTACAGCCGTACCAACGGGCTATTTTTGTCACCGAAGATGTGCCAACGGGCTATTTTGCCCCTTAAAGGTGTGCCAACGGGCTGTTTTGCCCACCAAAGTTGCCCAACAGGCTCTTTTTCCCACCAAAAGTACCTTGCGGCCGTGCCAACAGGTTTTTTTGCCATCGAAGGTTTGCCAACGGGTTGTGTTTCCACCAAAAGTGCCCAACGGGCTATTTTTCCCAACTAAGGCACCCACAAGCTATTTTTCGCACCGAAAGTGCCTTGTAGCCGTGCCAACGGGCCATTTTTCTCATAAAAGGTGCCCAATGAGCTGTTGTTCCCACCGAAAGTGCCTTGTGGCTGTACCAACTTACAGTTTTGCCCACCGAAGGTGTGCGAACGGGCTGTTTTTCCCATAGAAGGTGTGCCTATGGGCTGTTTTCCCACTGAAAGAGCACAAGGGGCTGTTTTTCCCACTGAAAGTCCCTTGTGCCCAACAGGTTGTTTTTCCCACTAAAGGTGCCTTGCGATCGTGTCAACGGGATGTTTTTCCCACTGAAGAGGCCCAACAGGCTATTTTTCCCATTGAAAGTGCCTTGCAGGCTTGCCAACGAGCTCTTTTGCCCACTGAAGGTGCATCAACAGGTTGTTTTTCCCACCGAAAGTGCCCAACAGGTTGTTTTTCCCACCAAAATTGCCTTGCAGCTGTGCTAATGGGTTTTTTTGCCCACAGAAGATGTGCAAACGGGCTGTTTTTCTGACTGAAGTTGCCCAACTGGCTGTTTTGCCCACCGAAGCTTTGTCAACGGGCTGTTCTCCCTCCAAAAGTGCCCAATGGGCTGTTTCTTCCACCGAAGGTGCCCAACAGGCTTTTTTTCCCACCGAAATTTCCTTGTAGCTGTGCCAACGTGCTATTTTGCCCACCAAAGGTTTGCCAATAAGCTGTTTTCCCACCGAAAGTGCCCAATGGGCTGTTCTTTCCACTGAAGGTGCCCAACGGGTTGTTTTTCCCACCGAAAGTACCATGCGGCCGTGCCAGCAGTCTGTTTTTCCTACCGAAGGTGTGCCATCGGGCTATTTTCCCCCCCGAAGGTACCCAACGGGCTATTTTCCCACTGAAGGTGCCTTACAGACGTGTCAATGCGATCTTTTACCCACCGAAGGTGCGCCGTTGAGATGTTTTTCCCACCGAAGGTGCCCAATGGACTGTTTTTCCCACCGAAAGTACCTTGCGATCGCGCCAACGAGCGATTTTTCCCTCCCATGTTGCGCCAACGGGTTGTTTTTCCAACTGAAAGTGCCTTGTGGCTGTGCCAACGGGCTATTTTACCCACCGAAGGTGTGCTAACAGGTTGTTGTCCCACCGAAGTTGCGCAACAGGCTGTTTTTCCTATCGAAAGTGCCCAAAGGGCTGTTTTTCCCACCTAAAGTGCCCAAAGGGCTGTTTTTCCCTCCCAAAGTGTGCCAACGGGTTGTTTTTTGCACCAAAAGTGCCCAACTGGCTGTTTTTTCCACCAAAGGTGTGCCAACGGGTTGTTTTCCCATCGAAGTTACGCAACGGGCTATTTTTCCACCGAAAATGCCTTGCGGGTGTGCCAACGGGTTGTTTTTCCCACCGAAGACTTGCCAACGGGCTGTGTTTTCCCGTCGAAAGTGCCCAACAGGTTATTTTTCTCACCGAAGGTGCCCATCGGGCTATTTTTCCCACCAAAAGTGCCTTGCAGTCATGCCAAACGGTCTATTTTTCCCACCAAAGATGTGAGAACGGGTTGTTTTTCCCACCAAAAGGGGCCAACGGGCTGTTTTTCCAACCGAAAGTCCATGTGGCTATGCCATCGGGCTGATTTTCCCATCGAAGGTGTGCCAACAAGCTATTTTTCCCCTCGAAGTTACCCAAAGGGTTGTTTTCTGACTGAAAGTGCCTTACGAATGTGTCAATGGGCTCTTTTTCCCACTAAATGTTTGCCAACGGGCTGTTTTTCCCACCGAAAGTGTCCAACGGGTAGTTTTCCCACCGAAGGAGCCCAACAGGCAGTTTTTCCCACCAAAAGTGCCTTGTGGCCGTGTCAACGGGCTATTTTTAACACCAGAGGTGTGTCAACAGGCTGTTTTTCCCACCGAAGGTGTGCCAACGGGCTGTTTTTCTCACCAAAAGGGTCCAACGGGCTGTTTTTCTCACCAAAAGGGTCCAACGGGCTGTTTTGCCCACCAAAGGTGTGCCAACGAGTTGTTTTTGCCACCGAAATGGCCTAACGGGCTGTTTTTCCAACAAAAAGTTCCTTACGGGCATGGCAACAGGTTGTTTTGCTAGCCAAAGATTTGCCAAAGGGTTATTTTTCCCATTGAAAGAGCCCAATAGGCTATTTTTCCCACCGAAGGTGCCCAATAGGCTGTTTTTCCTACCCAAGGGGCCCAACAGGCTGTATTTCGCACGGAAGGTGCCCAACAGGCTATTTTTCCCACAGAAAGTGTCTTGTGGCCATGCCAACGGGATGTTTTTCCTACCAAAGGTGCCCAACATGCTATTTTTCCCACTAAAAGTTCCTTGCGGCCGAGCCAACGGGCTGTTTTGCCCATTGAAGGTGTGTCAATGGACTGTTTTTCCCACCGAAGTGTAGGATCGCGTGTGGCCCAAGTATTCACAATACGCTGCGGAAAAGACCATAACACAACATAACGTATAACCGAAAACATACAAGATGCG
>JAOTJB010331995.1:0-13217 GCA_027123815.1 Erythroxylum minutifolium
TTTAATTAAATAATTACTTATTTCAAAGAAAATTTTAAACCACTATAAGAAAAATTAGTTTTAACGAAGAAAATTACCCACAAAAAATACTGATTTTCTGTCAGCGAACAAATTTGACGAAAGAAATTATCGACGGAAAGGATCATAGGAGAAATGGCTGTAGGTAAAATTTAGCAACGAATATTGTAAATCTATTGCTAAATTTTCCAATAGAGTCACAAATTTCATTGGTAAATTTATTAATGGAATTACAATTTTTGTCGCTACAATTACTGACGAAATTAAAGTTTTCGTTGGTAAATTTCGCGACAAATTGTAAATCCATTGGGAAATTTCATGAGGGAAATAAAATTCCCGTCGCTAAATTTACCGATGGAATTACAATATCTATAGGTAATTTTAGCAATAGATCGCTAAATTTACTTATGAAATATAGCTTTATGTTGGTAATTAACCTACACAATATTGTAATTCTGTCGAGAAATTTACCAATGGTAATTTTAATTACCATTTCTCACTTCCCACCTGGATTTTCTGTTGATAATCTATTTATTTTTTCTACATTTAATTTCTCTAAATAATATAACGTAAAAATTATCCTAATTGGTAATATAATATAAAAGTTATAATATACAACAATAACTATCTTTAAAATAATTGTAAATTAAGAACTCAAAAAAAAACTTAAGAGTAGCAAAACATCAAATACATTCACTTACGTATCAAAATATTATAAATCTAAGCTATGCAGTTGGTAAAGGTGGAGGATCTGATTGCTGCAATGAGGTGTTGCCCCTCCCCTTCAACTTATCCTCTCATTACAGAGTTGGGCTATGTATTCCATTGACTATCACAACTGAGTTGTCAACATCTCCATTGTGCTCTCAAGTTAAACAACTCTCTCATTAGATGCGGACTGCTTTCTAGATCCAGTTGTACTGGATATGGAGAATTGCAAATAACTTGTGTTTGCAAATGAAATTAAGTCGAAAATCCTTCCACGATAGTCGCTACCACTAACTGCATCAAGATATGTATGACTCTCATCAACAGTTTCAGAGTTCTAAGACTGTCATTCGATACTTTTTTGTATTTGGTCCTATCATTATAATTGTTTATGCTAATAAGTGATAATTTTCCTACGGAAGGTGTTTACGTAGTTAAATTTCCTACATAATGGTGTTTCTATAGGGAAATTACCTATGGAAACATCGCCCCTTAGTACTTTACCTACATAACTTTATTTTCGTGGGGAAATTCCCTATAAAAACATATGTCTATAGGTAAATTACCTATAAAGTGATTTTTCCCTACGGAAAATTTTTTTACATCTTTAAATTTCGTACACAATTTTTACTCAGAACCATTGGCGCTTATTTTTATGACGAATTTTACTATTTCATGCTAAATTTCGTCGACAAATTTTTGTGATAAAATTTCCTCCTCTTTTAGCACTGACTTTTTTTGTCGCAAATTACCTTTTTTGACAAATTTACCTACGGAAAGAAATTTCTGTCGCTAATTTGCTATGGAATTTTTTTTCGTATAGTGAACTTTCTAAAATTAGTTTATGATGAATACCATCTACATCTTTCTTTTATTCATACATATAAATAACACTATAATTCTCATTTTCAGGTACTCATAAATCATCCTTATTCTTCATCAAATATTATCATTTGATAAATTTAAAAATAGGTAAAATAAATTCCAACTATTCTAGTTGTTTGACTTTCTTCCATCATTTATTAAGTATAATTAGCTCTCATCAACTTAAACAAATATAGGTAGGATTATTTTATGATTCTAGCTTCCTTAGAACAAATAGTTCCAAAAGAAAATAGGTAAGAAGTTCCTTTTTAGACTTTAATGTTAGTATCAAAATATTATGTTAGACTATAATATTTTGAAATGTTTAATTTTTTTAATATTTTCAAAACCATTTAAATCAAACTCTTAAGTTACATTCATCAATTAAGTGATGACATGTATTTTTTATTATTTTTTCATTATGATTCCCTTTATTACTAGCATGAAATTTAAGTGGTAGTGTTTGGACTCAATCCCAAACTTTAGCAAAAAAAAAGTTCTAATTGTACTATCCAAATCCCCTAAATATTCCTCATTCTCCAATCTTTATTACTGTGCATCTAACATATTCTACAATCTAGCATCTTCTTCATTGATGATCTTCATCTCCGTTGCATTGGTTTATTCCATTCCCATCATTGCTGTGGCTCACTACTGGCCAAATTCTCTAGCTTACTGAGTTATTCTACTTTATTTCTAGCATCTTAATTTTTCATAATCTTATTGTTTCAAGGATAGTATTATTGGCCTATCTTTAATAGGTAAGACTTATTAAATGTTTCACTCATATTATCATTAACTATCAAAAACTAATATTCAAATGAGTATTTTTTTAGTGATCTTATTTGATGAGAACTTAGAGACTCAAGGAAGTCAACAATATGGTGAATGTATAAATTTCAATATGAAAGGCATCTAGTACATTAGCATAACCTCATCATTGATTTGTTGAATGAATATACATGGCCATAAAAGAAAGTAAATTAGCCAAAACACAACTTGTAGGAGATAACTTAGGCAATATGTAACAGCCCAGACCACCAGCTCACAAATATTGTCTGCTTTGGGCCTCAAAGGAGTGTGGAATGTTAGATTCTCATATTGATTGGAAAGAGGAACGAAGTAGGCATTATAAGGCTATGGAAATCTCTCCCTCATAGACACGTTTTCCTAAGGGTAGGAAGAGCAAAACTGTGAGGGCTTGGCTAGGCTAAGGCCCAAAACGGACAATATCTGTGAGCAGGGTGGTCTGGGCTATTACAAATGGCATAAGAGCCAGTACTTAGGCCGATGTGCTAGTAAGGACGCTGGCCTCTAAGGAGTTGGATCCAGGCTTGTGTGCCAGCAAGGACGTTGGGCCTCTAAATGGGGTGGATCTAGGCCTGTGGGATAACGAGGACGCTGGGCCTCCAAGGGGGTGGAATGTGAGATTCTCATATCAATTGGAGAGGGGAACGAAGTAGGCCTTATAAGGCTGTGGAAAACCTCTCCTTCATAGACGCGTTTTCCCATTGGACAGGAAGAAAAAAATCGTGAGGGCTTGCCTGAACCAAGGCCCAAAGTAGACAATATCTATGAGTGGGTGATCCGGGCTGTTTAGATTCCTATATCGATTGGAGAAGGGAATGAAGTAGGCCTTATAAGGCTATAGAAACCATTCTCTCATAGACAAGTTTTCCCAAGGGTGGGAAGAGCAAAACCGTGAGGGCTTGGTTGGATCAAGGCCCAAAGCGGACAATATCTATAAGCGGGGTGGTCCTGGCTGTTACAAATGGTATAAGAGCCAATACCTGGGTCGACGTGCTAGCAAGGACGCTGGGCCTCCAAGGGGTTGAATCCAGGCCTATGTGCCAGTAAGGACGTTGGGCTTTTAAGGGGGCTGGATCTAAGCCTGTGGGCTAGCGAGGACGTTGGGCCTCCAAGAGGGACAGAATGTTAGATTATCATATCGATTGGAGAGGGGAACGAAGTAGACCTTATAAGGCTATGAAAAACCTCTCCCTTATAGACACGTTTTTCTGTTGGACGGGTAGAGCAAAACTGTGAGGGCTTGGCTGGGCCAAGGCCCAAAGCGGACAATATCTGTGAGCGAGTGATCCGAGTTGTTTAGATTCCCTTATCGATTGGAGAGGGGAACGAAATAGGCCTTATAAGGCTATGGAAATCTCTCCCTCATAGACGCATTTTCTTAAGGGTGGGAAGAGCAAAACCATGAGGGCTTGGCTGGACCAAGGCCCAAAGCGGACAATATCTGTGAGCAGAGTAGTCTGGGCTGTTACAAATGGTATCAGAGATAGTACCTAGATCGATATGTCAGCAAAGACGCTGGGCCTCCAAGGAGGTGGATCCAGGCCTGTGTGATAACAAGGACACTGGACCTCTAAGGGGGGTGGATCCAGGCTTGTGGGCTAGCGAGGAAACTGGGCTTCTAAGGGGTGGAACGTTAGATTCCCATATTGATTAGAGAGTGGAACGAAGTAGGCCTTATAAGGCTATGGAAACCTCTTTCTCATAGATGTGTTTTTCCAAGGGTTGGAAGAGCAAAATCATGAGGGCTTGGCTGGGCTAAGACCCAAAGCGGACAATATCTGTGAGTAGGGTGGTTCGAGTTGTTACAAAATAAACTAATTCCTTCACTTACCAAGTTAACCACATCACCCAAATTTGATTTGATAGTTGCCTACCATCCAAATGTGTTAAAAGAAATTAAAACCTACAAAGAGCCTCATCTCCTTTCCTCTTAAATATAGTATGTTTCTTTTATGGAATCATAAAGACTATTACTAGTGATTATTTTAAGCTACCAAAGATTAAAATAAAAAACGGTACACAAACTTATTACAAAATCTCATAACAAATTTTTTATAGGTAATCATTAATAACCACAAAAAACATACTGCCTCGTCAACTTCTCTAGGGAAAGTGGTTTTTATTGATTCCACATGCCCTTTTCAATGATTACTTATAAAACTTTTTTCTTTAGAAATAATTTCTCTCCCTTATAATGTTAGCATCTGTCATTATTAACCATCACTAATACCTTACACTCATTACAAGATTATAGATAGGCAAATTTTCCTTATAAAAACCTTCATTCATGTTCCTTTACATCTATAATATTTGTAAAACCCTGAAACTTTTCTTTCACTGAATAAAATTTTTTATTTTCGGTGAATAGTATTTTTGGATGAATAGTAAATTTTTGTGAGATCCAACCTTGAAATAATGAAAAATATCTGGAATAAGTTTTAGAGTTGAATGATAATGAAACAGATCGAAAATCAATTCGATAGGATGAATTTCAGGAGTTTCGAAGTTTAGGACTAAAATTTCCTTTTTAGAAAGTAATGGGTTTTAATGATTTTAAACCCATTTGAAAATTTTTAAAGCATCCAATCAATTATTGACCCTAATTAGAAAATTTCATGGTCAATTTGATGATAAGATGATTGCGGAATATTTTCGAAATGTAGTTCAATAAGTTGGTGAATTAAACTTATTAAAGGGACATTTTTGGTCTTTTGTGTATAATGGTGTGAGTGGATTAGTAAAAGAGCCACACCTAATGACCAAGTAAAGGCTTTCTTAAGGGTTAAGCATCATTTATTAAATGAATAACTAGTCATTAAAGACAACCATTAAGAAATTTACATGTGTAAAGCATTAAGTAAGTATAAAAAGAATAAAGCAAGACTTTTGGCTTCATTTGAACATAACCGTGAGAGTGTTTGAGAAAGTAACCATAAGAGAGCAAAAACAAAAGTGAAAAGAAGAGAAGAAAGGTTGAAGGTCGTTCAAGGAGAGAGGAAGAAGAGGGCTTCTATTGTTGATGGGTTTTGTTGGAGATTTGGAGAAACCTTGATCAAACCTAAGTTTTCATCATTTATGCAAAAAAGATTGGAGAAAGAAAGTGGTAAGTTTTCCTAACCTAAATTTTTGATTTTTATGGGTTTGTTTTGAGTGACAAGGAATTGTTTAAGATCAGTGGTTTCTTGGTGTTATTCTAGTGTTTCTTTACATAGAATTGATTGAATATAACATGAGAGGAACGTGTAGTAGAATTCTATCTTAGGTTAGTTTGAACCAATCCTAGTTTTTTAGTTATAAATTAGCCTACAAACCTCCAAATTAAGTGATTACAATTGTAGATGAAACCTAAGATGTAGTACTAAAAATCTCTAGAATGACCTATAACTAATTCTGGATGAATGATATAGAAGTTTGAGATTGAAAATTGTAACCTGATAATGCCCCTGTGTTGAAACAAATTGTCATATTTGGTACATTTTTCACGATTTAGATGTTGAAATGGCATGATCTTTGATGATACGGAAACTAGATACTTAGGGGAACAAATGTCTAGAAGACCTCAAAGCCTAATTTGAATGTTTGCTATATGAAAAGTAAGGACCAAGTGGAGGTATGGATTTTGGACATAGGTCATAACTGTGACTCATCTTGCATGATCATGATATGGTGAATTAAATTAAGTGAGATAGTGTTTTGAAGAAATTGATAAGTTAGAATGGGTAAAATATGGTTTTAAGTGACTTTTAAAGTTAGAATTGGAAACAGAGAATAATAGGTTAGCTTACAGTTGTAAACGGAAATACGATTAGCATACATATTACGCGATTAAATACTAATCTCCAAGTCGGTTAAATCGAATTTATAATGTTAATGTATTATTTTTGAATTTGGAAATAAATGCCTAAGTGAAATGCACTTGTGTAGGTAAAAGAAAGACATAGAAAGCGTGAGTGTGCTTGACGATAAAGTTGCTTAACGATGAGTTCATTTTAAATGTAGTGAATATAGATTATGAGTTTTATGTGAATGATGCATTATAAGTGAATATTGCTATAATAATTTTATGTTTTTAGAAATATATGAATTGAAGTTTGAAAATTAAATCTTATATGATTTGAGTTTATATTGAGAAGACATTATTGGTTGATAAAAAGGAAATAGTTTTTTAGCCTATAGTATACCAATAAGTTTTACACATATTATTATACTAGTATAAAACGGTTAACCTAGTAAGGGTAAGCCAAGTAAAACTAGCTCCGTAACTAGCGGTTAACTAGTTTTGGTAAACAATGTAGAACCAAATCCATAACTACCGATATATAGCAGTTAACCTAGTATGAGTAAGTGATATAGAACCAGCTTCGTAACTAGTGGAGTTGTGGTAAAATGCAGAACTAACTCCATAACTAACGATGTATAGCGGTTATCTTAGTGTGGGTAAGCAATGTAGAGCCAGCTCTGTAACTAATAGGTAACCAGTCGTGAGTAAGCGATATAGAACTAGCTCCGTGACATTATGTCTGAGGGTACCATATGGAAAAGAAGTTAGTGATAGGGCATGTCGTGTAAGAAATTCATGACATTTTTAATGCTACCACTATTTATTTAAAAAGTGATTTAAGAAACTTGATTTCTAAAAGTATATATGTTTCATGTTAAATATTGAATTATGCGAATTTAGATGAATTTGTTTTAGAAAGTTTTAATAGATTTGAATAGAAATTCTAGCACTCACTGAGCTCATTTAGCTCATACTCTCTTTTCTATTTTTAAATGAAACCTCCCAGGTGCACGCTCAAGGGCTTCAGCAATAAGGACTCCACCTCATGACTAGTCAACTTCTTCACGTGCTGCTGTGTAGGCATTTTTTCCTTGTAAATGTTTTTGGGAACATTTTCATTTTCATGAATATGTTTTGGACTATATTTTTTGTAAAGAACGCATGTATATGAATGTTTTAAAGTTAAATGCATGAATATGTATGAGTTTATTTTTAAGATTATTGAAGTAATTGTTGAGATTTCTTATGAATCGACTTAAAGTCCAAAATTGGGGATTTTGAGATGATTATAGAAGTGTTTATGAACTTTTACAGAAATTTGAAAATTTTGGGAAGGTCAAAATATAGCCGTTGTGCTGCCTAAATTTTTAATAAAATGATTTTAAAAAACTCCACTGCTTATATCTTTTTATGATATGTTAAAGCTTTTCGATTAAAAAGGAAATAGCCTTAACTCCACGTGAACTTTTCAGTTGGATTGGATATCGATTGGAAGGTCACCATAGGCTATCGGACAGGCTACCTAGTCATTTCAGGATAGGAGTGTGTCAATATTTAATTGGAGCTCCAAAATTTGATCACTTTTTGTCATTTAAGCATCATAAAAATAGTGAAAAATATTCAAGCAAAAAAACCATCGCACAATCATTAATAAGAACAAAAAATATAAATACTCATGTATTACACTTAGAATATGTAACAAATTTAAACAATGATACCTTGTTAAATGGATTTCCACCAAATAAAGATTCAAATATGAAAAATGATTTATAGCCAACACCTTCATCACCCATCACTTTATTAAGAACATTTTCACTGTATTAATCATAAATCTCATGCTTCTCAGGATTGCTTAACAGTTCATACAGTTGTTTCAACTCTTTAAATTGTAAAATGTACCTATTCATGGAGAATTATAGATCTTTAGGGAAGTGTATAATGGACTTAGGATCTTTTTACTAAATTTTAGTTGTGGGTTCTAACACTAAACTTATAAACGCTAGTTAAATAAAGTTAGTCATTTGGGTTTGAATTGTTAACTTGCTAAATTATGTATTCAAAACACATTATTTGAAAGTTATTGTGTGTACTGATAGTTTACCTAATACACACTTAAAGAATAACAATTCTAAGTCCTACTAATTATAAAAAGAAATTATCTATGAGTTCATATGAAATTGAAGTTCCATTTTTAACTTATTATCACATTCAATTACTTCAAGATTCAAGTTGAATCTAGTCCAAGTGTACACTCTATTTTAATTTTCTAAAAATTAATTATATCAAACAGATGATTACATTACAACAAATAAGGTTATTTGCGACGAAACTAAACATTAACAAATTGTCGCAAATTCTAATGGGAGACGAAAAATAATCGTCACCCAAATCGTCGCTAAATCCCAATAGCAAAACAATATCCGCGACATTTTCCTAAAATTGTCGCAAAAATTTTGCCTCGACATGAAAAATTCGTTACTAAAATATATAACCGACGAGAACAAAGAACGTCATACATAGTATTTTGTGACGTTTTTGTTTCTTAGATAAAGTTTTCCCCACTAAACTGTAGTCGTAGGTAATTAATTTTAGTGACGATTTCCTTTTTATGGTAGAATAGTTTTAGCTACTAATTATTTGCTGTAGGTAAATATTTTTAGAGATGTTCTTGCGAACTTAGTTAATAACCTTTTGTGACGATTTCTTTTTGGTAGCTAATAGTCTTTGGTGACCATTCTATTTTTGTAGCAGAATAATTGTAGCTACGAATTTTTTGTTGTAGGTAAATATTTTCAGGGACGTTTTTGTAAACGTAGGTAATAACTTTTTGTGACAATTTTGTTTTGGTAGCTAATATTATTTAGTGACAAAATTTTATTTGAAATTTAAATATTATTATAATTATTTAAAACAAATTTATTTTAATTTATTACAATTTTTAAGACAGTTTGAAATATAAAAATGATTCATTTTATAATTAGTTTTGGTGACATTTTTTAGATAATAATAAATTGAAATAAAGTAAACATATAAAATGGAATTCATTTTATATAAAAAAATATTTACACATTATTTTCAAACTAAGAGTCTTCATCTGAGTCACTACCACTAACATATGTAGAACTTAGTAATTGTTTAACCATCTATTTAAGCTTGTTCACTTCTTTAATATTACGATCTAACTTAGTCTTTAGTTGCTTGTTCTCCTCTTGAAGCATAGTCACATATGCTGGTCGTCGAAAATGCACCAACAGACTTAGGGTCATACCTAAGACCTTTGATATAGCCCGATCTTATACTATCATCAACATTGAGCTGATTCCCCTCAGACAATGATGTATATAATAACTCCTGCATCTTGTCCTACAATTCAAAGTACAAAATCGATTTAACTAAAAAATTATTACTGACTATTACATAGAAAAATAAATTGTAATATTAATTTCTTTGTACTTACATAAATACTTTAGCCTTTTCAAACGTCTAGCCTTGACCTTCCTTGTAGTGTGTTTGCTTGTATAGTGTGTCCTTGAAGTTATGTTTGGGCTCTATTATATAAATTTAAAAAATTATAACCAATTAGAATTTAATGTATTAAGAAAGAGAATAATAAATTGAAAACGTTACACTTACAAATTCTTGTCAGATGACAACAATAATATGGAGCCAGTGTTATGAGGAGTCTTTATTTTTGCTCTGTTCACTTTGGCTTTCTCACACTTTTCCTAAATTAAGAGAAGTAGTTATGAAATGTATAAACAAAATTAATGGAAGAAAAAGCATTTTGGAGCAAGTTGTCTTTCTTCAACTGCCTGACATGCTGAAGGCCAGGCAACTTATTCCTCACAACGACGCACAACTCACTAGCCAATTTTACTGCTTGGATCTTATTCAACGGGCAACGTTGCATGGGGTCGATTATCACAGATAACTTGGTGTTCACTGCAACATTCATTCATTGTAACTCAGCTCCTTTTGTCTTACCTCTACCTCATTTTCTAATGCCAATATTGGAACCTGGAAAAAACAAATTCATAATAAGAAAAACACACTAAATATGTAATGAGTAATTTCAGCATTAATGTAAATATGTTTTGTTAATAATAATAGACTTGAAGATCCCTCATGACTAACAGACGATGTTGGTAAAGGTTGCTGCTGACATTCTTCATTCGATGAATCAATTGTTGGTTGTTCTGTGGGAGGAACTTCTTCGGTCGTTACCACCCTCTTTCCTTTATTTCTACCAGGTGCCATTATAATGAACCTGTGTAAAACAAAATATGAACAATTGTTATAATCTTAACTCAAACATCAATTTTTCACATGAATATCAAGAGATCAGTATTCAAATACTAAACATTCGGCATAACATTCTGCAAAAACATAAGTCAAACATTAAAAATATGCATCTATTCATTGATAATTAACATAAGTAAAACATCAACAACATCATTCACATCATCAGCATCATCATTCGCATCACAATCATCAACATCATTATTGCAACTATGATCATTAGACGTACCGCCACTTCTACTACAACTTGCTTTCTTACGTTCACCATGATAAAGCCATAAAGTATAGAATTTGTCTATGCCTAGTATGAGCAAGTGATTATATACCACATCTTAACTTTGGAAGTCGACATTTAAGCAATTGATGCATAGACAACGAATACTAAATTCATCACCCATTTGATCTTTTACAAATTGCTTGAAACTCTTAAATCATTCTACGTATTCAGTTGACCATTTTTGATGACACATCCAACTCTTATCCATTTACCTATACAATAAAAGAAGATAACAGAGTTATAACATGCATTTTTTGTTTTGAGCTTAAGTTAAAAAAACTTATGTCTACTACAACATGCAGTCAACATCGTTGTATCAGTTCATACACACCAATATTGTAAACAATATACAACAAAATGAATTGACAACCGATATATAAAACAATAATTGTTACTACTAATTTGCAAAGCTAAAGATGTCACACGAGTTATGCGATTTTGACTCCAACCAAACAGAGGAACACAAATTTTGCAAATAAACCCTATACACCATTACCAACTAAATATGAAATATCTTCTTGATGCTATTATAAAAGCATATTTAAAACACAACAAAAGATGTTGAACAATTTGATAATTGCTTCTCTATCAATAAAGACTTGGTAACTTTAACACTATATGTTTATTGACCTGTCAACTAAGAAAATGAGATGGTAAACAATAATGATTAATGCCTTTGTCTCAAATTCATAAACATAAATGAGAATGCCCTTGTCATTCTTGATGCAATGCAAATTCATCTTGGAAGTAAGTATATAAGGACAAGGTCAAACAAAACAAAATTACTTTTGATTGATATATAGAACATGATTATTAACATTAATTTAATTTAGAAATAAAAGAAATTAGTTGTAACCCATAGGCTTAGATGTTATGCTTTCTCCACTTTCAAATCAAATTTAAAATTAACACACTTCAGGCATTTTTTGTTCTTGATGCAATGCAAATTCATCTTGGAAGTAAGTATATAAGGAAAAGATCAACCAAACAAAATTGCTTTTGATTGATATATAGAACGTGCTTATTAACATTAATTTAATTTAGAAATTATTTGTAACACAGAGGCTTAGTTTTTATACTTTCTCCACTTTCAAATCAAATTCAAAATTAAGACATTTTAAGTATTTTTTTCGTTCCTGATGCAATGCAAATTCATCTTGGAAGTAAGTATATAAGGACACACTAAAAGAGTATGCAACATCTTTATCATTAGTATAGGTTCCTTAATCATCAAAATAGTATGAAACAAGCTCAAATTCATTATAGGTATCACTATTAACAAAGATGCATAAAAGATGCTCCTATTCATTATAGACCATATTTATATTATAAAAGTATGTCTCATCTTTCCATGTTCTTATCCATGGTCGGCAGTGCGTGGCAAATTCCAATTTTGATTAAGATTTCTCACCAAATATTATTTAATGGTTAGAGATTACCAAACTTCTTAACCATTCATTTTGGGACACAATCACCCATTAGTGAACTATTCTTGTTATTAGAAATAAGATTTCTTTTTTAGTAATTCATTGAACACTTTTTAAGTACTAGACATTATAAGCATAACATAACTCAAGTCTTCTTCAAGCATTCATCGTCTCTGTTGCCTTTCTTCACCATTATTAACATATTGAAATCAATCAATAACTAATCTAAGCAAACAACTCAACAACTAATCCTAAGTTTGACCCCTCTTCATTGCATTTAACAAACACAATGATAGATGTATAATAAACCCTAAACAAATCCAAGAAGTTCTTACTAAGTTGAGTAGCATTGTAGGGAGAAGATAGTGGACAATAGCGTGTTAACTGAGAAGCCCACAGAAAAGATGATGAAGAAGAGACCAGAAATGGCGAAAAATTTAGTCGGGAGAGAGGAGGAAGAAACAGGTGAGGAGGCGAGGGGGGGGATTTGGGGTAAATGTTTTTTAGATGTTGGGGTAACATCGTTTGTCAAACAAACGAGATCGTCTCACTTAAATTTTTTTAGCAATGATTACATTTGGCGATGAAATTCATATTCATCATGAAATGCCCAATATTTACATACCATATTATAGATTCGATGTCAATACAAGGAAAATGACTGGAGACGAATAAATATTTCATCCCCAAATGTTAAAATATTACTATGAAAACAGAATAGCATCGCAAAATGTAAAACATTTTGCTACCAAATTGAAAAATCATCGCTAATACTATGTACCTTTTGTGACAATCAGGACTTTTGTCACAAATGACTCCTATTTCACTACCAATTATACAAAACGTTTCCTTCTTGATTTTCTATTTTGATTAACATATATGAGTTTTTCCTATTACAAATAACAAAATGAAAATTTTATCTTTTATACTTACATATGGAGTTCTTCTTGATTTGTTTAATTTTTGGGAATTACTAATCTATATTTTTAATTTGGTGGATAAACAAAATAAAATAGGGAAATTTGAAATTATT
>JAOTJB010332001.1:0-13214 GCA_027123815.1 Erythroxylum minutifolium
TGTATAGATTGGCATGATGATTTGGATATATTGCTTCCGCTGCAAATAAGATTTCTAAAAAGTTTTGAAATCTACTGATTCTCCAAATATGACATGCTTTCTTTTCCCAATCCAACAGTAGACTATGTTGAAATTGGAGATTGTTAGCAGTAAATGTTTTAATAAACTGAACTAGACGAGGAAGTTCCTTATGTTCCTTACAGCCTTGGCTGGAATTCTTTTACTCCATGTGATTGATTTTTGGAAGTAATTTTATTGTCTGTTCCCTCTATAACTTAAGTTGGGGTGATCCCTCCAACCTGGGTTGCATATTTGCGAGTATAGGTTGTATTGGCTCTTGAAGTTCCCTCTTACAACATTCACGTACTCTATATTTCCTTCCTTTAATGTCTAAAACTCATCAGTGGATGGATTGTGTTTGAACATATCTCACACACTTTCAATTATGCTTGTCCAACCGCAATCTCCCTCACAAAGGATGTTAGTTCATCTAACGATGTTCAATGGATGAATCACTTACGTCATTTACTCCTCAAACATCATTACGAGTGCTAAATTGTTGTGTGTTCGCCATTCGCTCAAATAAGATATTGGCTTCAATAGAAGTCTGTCGCAAAGTACCCCACCACTCTCTACGTTAACCAAACTCCTCTCCATCAGTAATAGTCCTTCATAAAAATATTAGATGAGAAGTTGCTCTGGTATGTTGTGGTGCAGACAACTGGCACACAACTTCTTAAACCGCCATAGTACTCGTAAAGAAATTTTCCGTTATGTTACTTGATACCACATATCTCTTTCTGAATACTTGTTGTCTTTAAGGAAAAAAATATTTCTCCAATAATAGCCTCTTCATCTCTAGCCATATGTTTACATTTCCAGTCGATAAGTCAAATAGCCAATCTTTTGCTGCATCCTTGGGTGAGAACGAGAAGGCTATCAACATAATCAGCTCGTCAGTCACCTCGTGAGGCTTCTTGCTTAGACAAACCAGGTCGAGCTCCTTAAGATGCTTGTGTGCATCCTCACCTGCAAGACTACGAAAGTTAGACAATAAATGAATTAATCCATATTTTAACTCAAAGGTAACATGTTTGATAATTCAAAAATGTTATGCATAATGGTCTTTGAGTTAAATCGAGCGCAGTAAACTCCCTTAATTTCATCAGATTTGCCATCGTGTCTTCAGATTTTGCTTCTGATTCTTCTACCAATGTTGACCTCACATCCCTATGCAATCTCTGTAATGTTCTCTTGATCTCTGGATCAAGTTGCTTAATTTCTCTACGAGGAGATCTCGTAACTACCATAAACCAAAACTCACAAACTTTTAAAATTAACAAATAAAAAAAGAAACAAATATTGTTTATTCACAAAACACCAATTAAAAGAAAAAATTAAACTTCCATAGTCCCCAACAATGGTTCAAAAATTTGATAGTGTGCATCGAGTATGCTACAAAATTTACCTGACTCTGCACAATAAATTTTATATTTAGGGTAAGTCAGGATCGAATCCATAGGGAATGTTCGGTTAATTTCTATATAAAATTAATTAATGGTGGGAAAATATAAAAGGGGGGTTTTTGGATTTTAATCAATTTAGAAAATAAAACCAAATGAAACTATTGAAAGTAAATTAAAGAGAGTAGTCAGAAGTGATTAAAGTGTCGAATATGGTTAAGGTCCAGTTTTAGGTTCAATCTCAGCCTAATCACGATCAAACATATTTCATGATCCTATCGTCTTTACAACTCTCTTTGGACTATTGATTTGAGACTAATAGAATACTCTACTAATCCTAGTTTTCCCTTAGGTTTTGTTTAATCAAGATACGATCATTAATTATACCTTAATACTGAATAACCTAGGATACAATCTTTAGATTTAATTTGGCAGCTGCATTACGAAATGAAAAACTATTAATACAGGTAACAACCACATATGCTCAGGTTATCTAACCTAAGTTATGTTGTTCTTAATGATACGGGATCATTAGATGCTACTAACAAACAATAAAAGTAACGATTACAGATTATAATCAATGTTATATATAGTAATAGGTTTGAAATAGAACAATCAAAATTAGGTATTAAGATCATCCATCCCAAAACCAATTAAATCAACATAAAAAAATAACAATCTGAATAGAAATTGCATGTTAATATGACAAAATGACTTAACCATGACTCGACGTTGACATCCCCATAAAACTGGCTTGCAAGCTTAGCCCTCTATTTCCATCCTTAAGCTTTCACGATCGACTTTAACCTCTATTGCCATGTTCGAAGCTAAAAAACAATGAAAGAATGAAGAAAGAAGAGAAATAATGCTTCTAACTCTCTCTTCTCCCGAATCAGCCCCTTTTTTTGTATCATCACACTCTTTCCTTATGTAGTAAAAAACTAGGTTTAAAAATCAGGATATCTGGCCATAAAAAGGGACAATTGGTCTTCTCACGCCTATGGGTAAGATGTAAAGGATTGGACGTGATAGTCACGAGTATGACTTGTTAAGTCACACCCGTGAGGTCTTCTCACCCCTGTGAGTAACCTCTCTCAGGTGTGAGAAGGCCTCATGGGTGTGACTTAACAAGTCAAACTCGTGACTTGCTTATCACGTCCAGCCCTTAAATCCATTTTCATTTCTTTATTCCGACTACAACCATCCTCCTTTGCCTTCTTATAAATTAAATGTTGGCAGATTAAAAGGACATCTGACTGGAAGCATGAGAAATGAGAAGTAGCTGGAAGATGGCTTCACTGTAAGAAGCATTTGATCACCTTACATGGGAGTTGTTACGTGCATGCATGGACGTTAGTGTGAGAAGTAGCTGGCTGGATATAAGCATGAGACTCCACTTGAAATTCTTTGTCCCTTCTTTCAATCCTCGTCTTATTCTTGCTCTATGAATCAATAGATTATGGACATTGAGAAGATGGCTTCAATGAACATACTTTCATGTCACTTTAGCTCCTTTACTTCCAAAATGTACATATAATCAAATATAAGTTAAAGTGAGTATTTTAAGAACTTCTAAGGCATTAATCACTAAGTGTAGTATATCAAATGAATCAAAATTTAAACACATATCAGAAGATTTAAACAAGTAACAAAGAGCCATGCCTCTTCTATCCACAACCTATAGGTTCAAATAATCTAATTGGCATATGCATTGTTTGCATGAACTGCAAGGAGTCTTCCAAGCAACATTGAAACAAATTTGAAGGAAAGGATAATGGCAACCATCTAAGCCACTGAAGAGAAGCTTGTCCAAGTTGAAGAAGAAAAGAAAAGGACTAATAAACATTTCCTACAGAGTAAATATAACCTAAAGAGAATTAAAGAGTATCAACCTATAATTCCATACCCTATCCTAGTGTAGACAAAATCAAAAGAAGAAGAGTTGAATGAGATTCTTGATATAACAGAGCAACTACAAAAGCAACCTGCCTTTGTGGAATCCATAAAAGAGAAGTTAGTAAAAAAAGAGGAACTGAAGAAGTTGGAAAATGAAGTATTGACTAAAGAGAACTCCAGCAAAGTGGCAGCACTACCATAGAAGTAAGACGATCCAGGGAATTTTTATATTCCCTGTATTATTGTTAGTGTCAAAGTGGATGATGCCTTACACCTTATGTAAAAAGATGGAGTTACCTGAAATAACACCAACCGGGATGTGTGTGCAAATGGTTGATAGATCTATCCACCATCCTAAGAGCGTAGTCAGGGACGTTCTTGTTAAGGTTGAGAAATTCACCTTTCCCATAAACTTCACCATCTTATATATAGAGGGAGATTCAGAGATACCCATTATCCTTGGACAACCATTTTTAGCTACCACCTGATTTCAGGAGTGACATGAAGAAAAGAATTAAAAACAGGAACTAGTTTTGAATTCTTCGTCACGATCTTGACCACATGATCTTGACACTCTTGGTCAAGATCGTGACCATGTTTTGAATCTTCTGTCATGATCGTGACATCTTAGGTCAGGATCGTGACCCTTAGAAATTCCTCTTTATCACGATTGTGACCACCTAATCATGATCGTGACCTGCAGTGGGGAAGAACTAAAACATGCAATTTTTGTGTCTCTTTTCCTAATTTTAACCCTTATTTCTTCCTCCTAGCTTATATATTCATCCATACCCTCTTTTTTCTTACCCACAACACTCTCTCCACTCTCTCTTTAGAATAAAGATTCTCAAATGCTCTCACATCTCTCTATAACCCTCCTTAAAGTTCTTAATCTCATTTAATTCTTCACACATCTCTCATTCTAAATGGGTCTACGAATTATGCGAAAGGCCAAATGCATTTAACCAAATGGCAAAGTTCAAGTGTTGAGGTGCAGACAAAGGAACCGAATGGCGGATTACAAAGCAACCTTTCCAATTTACTTGAAATAGGAAGGTTACCATTTCGAAACCCTTAGTCTTAAAAAGTTGTTGTGCCTAGATATTTAGACTTTGAGATACTGGAAAGAATTGGATTTAGAGAAAAAGTTGAAAACTTAGGAAGAAGAATTCAGTGGGAGAAATTTACGCATTATGAAGAACTCACCCATGAATTCTTTACATCCCTTCAATTTGAGCAAAGTAACACTAAGGAATTATGGTTTTAATTTTTTGGGTCGAATGTCTGAGTTAAATTATAAAAATTTGTGTGAAATTGGTGGATTTCTAGAATCAAACATTGTGGAGCATCACAATGACTTCCATGCCACACGATATTGGGCCCAACTGATTTGGTTAGATAACTTTGACGCTAAAAATGCACATAATAACATAATTTGTAGTCCTAAACACTTTTTACTACACAAATTCATGTGTAAAACCATGCTTGACAAATGTTAAAGTAATAAATGTTCGGTGTAGGAGCTATCCATTTTATGGTGCATGGATAATAGCATCTAAGTTTATACATCCACCCATAATTTTAATACTATTATTACTACTCTAAAAAAGAGAAACAATAATCATGGCATGGGATACTTGGTTACTACTTTTGTGGATTGTTATGGTGTTAACTAGGATGGACTAACTGTGCATTTTCCTGAGTTCCTTAACACTTGTCATGAAGTCCAACAATATGGAACTTTGAGATATCAGTATGAAATCTCATGTCAAGAATAACGGAGTATAGGCTACTTCCAGCTCGGCACCACCATAAAAATAAATAATTCAACCAGTGAAGAATTTAGAGAAAAAGAAACAGCCAGATGGGAGAAGATGGTTAACGCAATTTCAAACACTATCAAAGCAATTTTAGATAATGCCAAAGTGTTAAAGGAGATAGTAAAGAAGCAATGATGACAACATCGAGACATCTGAGGAATTTACAAATACTTTGCTACTCAAGGTGTGGAGATCTCACCTTTGACATTATCACCATCACCACCTTAGTCGCCATGACAAGTCTTATTCTCTAACCTTTCTCTTTCCCTTTTGCTCTTATGTCTTTCTTTTCATTTTGTTTAATTGCCACCTTACATGTTATTTTTTTTCTCACATTGAGGACAATATGTTGTCCAAGAGTGGGGACATGTGTATTGCTATCTTTATATTGAGTGTGAATTTTACATATTCTATGTTAGTTTTTGCTTAGGTTTTCATGGTGTGAATCCAGTGAATGTGCCAATGGCTAGGACTTAATAGAATCAATTTAGCTTTGAACATAGTCTTTTAGGTTGTAAAGATTTATTTGTTTGTGAAATTCATGTTGTAAGTATCTTTGGTTAAATCTGCATGTTAATTAGGACATGACGTTAGTTCATTCACCTTAGGAAATTTGCTACATACATTTATACTTTTAGATCAATTGAATAAGTAGCATCGTTAGCATCTTTTCATAAGGAGGACTAGCTAACGAAATAAGGTAGGCAACAGAAAAAGTGAAAAAGAGTGTATCGTTAACAAATAACTATTCCACTGGTGTTTGGGTTATGAATAGAGCTAATAGTCTATTAAGAATGTGATCTAGCTGAGTAACTGGGGGAAATTCATCACAAATGTTTACCTTCGTGTCAAAAGGCTAGACTGACATTCCAACCAAGCCAATTAATAAAACATGACCTAGTTGAGTAATTAGGGAACATTCATGACAAGGTGTTTACCTTCACATCAAAATACTAGGTTAATGTCAAAGAAAATAAACAAAAATAGTGTTTTTATAAATAAATCCTACCGATCTTTGTGAAAAGCATGATTTTTCATTAAAAGCTATTTAGGGATAGTTACAATTTCAATTAACTAACTAATTATCAATGTGAGTGTGCAAGTGCTGAGGGTGAGTGAATATCACATTAAGGTCTTAATTAGTATGCACAGATAGTTCAAATTGCTTAGCCATAGATTTCATAAGTTAGAATAACTTGAAGGATTGTGTTTGAAGTTAAATTATTTTCATGAAGTTTGATGCCACATATCATTACTGCATATGCATGTTTATATGTGTTATTGTTTGGTGTTTGGTGTTTGGTGTATGGTGTACGATGTATGGTATATGGTGTTTGTATTTGTTTTTTTCACTTAAGGACAAGAAAAAGTTTAAGTGTGGGGATGTTGATAGCTGTAATTTATATAATGTTTTAGTAGGTGTTTTAATGTATTTTTAGGTGTTGATTAGATGAATTATGCATGTTTAGGATTATAATTGTGTAATGTGATGTTGTGTTTATGTTTTTGAGTATTATGTGGTTTAGAGCATGTTATTAGACTTTAATTTTGTGCAATTGAGGTATTTTGATGTGCTTTTTAGTAATTGAAATCAGATGAAAAAGATCGAGTGAACTTGGAGAAAGTTTGGAGAAAGAGCTAGGCCATGAATGTGACATTCTTGTCACAGTTGTGATAGAAGTGATCTAGCTAAGGGTCACAATCATGACTAGGTGTGTCATGATCATGACAGAAGCTCATTTTCAAGGGTTATGATCTTGACAAACTCGAGACAGACATAGGGATTTGGTTCAATTTTTATTTTAAAACTCTTTGGCCTAGGTAAAACCTAGTTTTGAACCTAAAAGGGAAACGAACTATAAAAGGGAAAAGATGAACCTAATGAGCTAAGCCTCCATCTTACCAATTAGAGACAGAAGTCAAGGAAGAGAGAAGAGGAGAGAAGAGGAAAGAAGAAGAGAAAAAGCTACTAGCCACTCTAGCCATCCTTGAAAGTTAATTTTCTGGATTCTTCTTTGTGTTTATTTCATTTAATGTATGAGATGAATATGAGGATGATCAATACTTGTTTAAGGATGCTCTAAACTCATTTAGGATTGATTATTAAATCAATTGTGATATGATTTCCTTTAATGTTAATGTGTTAGGGATTGTGATTGTTTATTGTTTTTGTTTTATTTTATGTTTCTTCCTTTCATGTGTGTTTATTTGTCTCCTTCTCACATTGAGGACAATATGTTGTTTAAGTGTGGGGAGGGTTATTTGTTTTTCTTTAAGTGTGAATTTTGCATATTGTATGATAGTTTGTTGGGTTGCATATTGTGAATTGTGTGATTGATGGCTTAGATGGAATGAAATTGATTTAATTTTGAACATAATCTATTAAGTTACAAAGAGTTATTAGCTCGCGAAATTAGTGATATGAGTTGTTTGGCTAAATATGCAAGTTAATTAGGATTTAGTGTTAGTTTATACCCTATAAGTTGTCATGTTCATTAATAATTTTAGGTTTTTTTGACTAAAGTAGATTTGCTAGTATTTTTTCATGAAGACGAGCTAAAGCAACAAGGTAGGCATTAGATAATAATTAAAAACATATATGTAAATTTTAAATAAATGACTATTCTGCTGGCCTTTGGGTTATGAATAGAGCTAGTAGCCAGTTAAGAATGTGATGTAACCAAGGAATCAGATCGGGACACATCACAAATGTGTGCCTTCACATCAAAAGGCTAAATGACGTTCCAGCCTAGTAGTGTAATAAAAACATGACTTAACTGGATCAACATTCATGACTAATGTTTGCCTCCATGTAAAAAGGCTAAGTCTATGTCCATAAAAAGTATAACTATAGAAATTGTAAGTCGCTTAACTTTTCATGAAAAAGTACTTAGAAATAATTACAGAGTTTGAATGACCAAATAATTATTAATGTGTGTCTACAATTGAAAATGGTGAATAACTTGACATTTGGGTCTTGATCAATATGTATATTTAGTCCAGAGCTCTTAGATGCAGATTTTTCATGTTAATGATTTGAAATAATTTGAATGATTGTGTTTATAATTAAACTTGTTTCATGAAGTTGAAGCCATTGTCTCATTATCCCATTGTGTGCTTTATGATTTTGTGTTGTTTGTTGTTTTGTTTGCTTGAGGACGAGCAAAAGTTTAAGTGTGGGGATATTAATAAGTGTAAATTGCATCGTATTTTAGGACATACTTTTGATATGTGTTTAGCTGTTAATTTAATCATCTAGTATGTTGTTTAGGTTAGAATTGTGTTAGTTTCTTAATTATTTATGTTTTAAGTGTTTTATAGGTCAGTACAAGTCTTTGAGCTTAAATATTACAATTTTGAGGTACCTTGATAGAGCAAGAGAAAAAGGAAGAGTGAACAGAGAAGAGGAGAAGAAGCTGACTTGAAGTACTTCTTAGTTTAGGAGGTTTCCCAATGTTGTTGCCTCCTGTCATCCATTTTAAATTGTATTTTTTGTTCTTTTCAGTTTTATTATTGTATAGAATTGGATTGAACAGTTGAGGATATGATCTAGAATGTCGAGGATGTTCTAAACTCACCTTCAGTATTTTATTCTTGAATTAATGACACCATAAGAAAATAAGATAATCCGCGACGTTTTATTGATAAAACGTCACGGATTGTGAAGACTTTTCGTGACGTCACGAAAAGTTCAAAATTTTGTAACATTTTATTAATAAAACGTCACAAAATAAGAATCTCGACGTTTTGTTGAATAAAATGTCGCAAAAGACATTTGCCTTTTATTTAATTAAACATTTTGATTCTCGCACGTTTCTTCTCTGATTTCTTCACTCTCGAAGGTTCTACAGTTTCTGCTCCCTTCTAAAGTTTTTCTCTCTCCTCTGGCTTTCTCTCCTTCTCCACTGTCTACTTCTTTCCTTTAAAAGTAACATTTTAATTTCTTTTCGCGCGTTCTTGCCCACCATTTTGTTGATTTCTTCTCTGACGTTTCTTCTTCTCTGGTTTCTTCTCTCTGCCTTCTTCCCACCCAAAATTGGTTTCTTCTCTCTGCAGCAAGTGAAACAATGCAAGGTTTATGATAGTTATCTGATTTTACGATAGTTATCTTAATTATCTTGTTCCCTGATTTAGGTTAGTTCTTTACTTCGTTCTTTGTTCATTTGGATTCTAGGTCTCTTATTGTTTCTAATTTACATCTTTATTTATTATGAACACAAATCTATTGATTGTTGAGATTCATTTTCATTAATTGAATAAATTACTATAGTTATTTCTGGCTGTGTAATTCTTTTTTACATCAACTTATTCAGCGCAAAGAAAGATGATAGAGGAAGGAAGGAAGATGGAGGGTGTCTTTGTTATGATATTTGTTTTGGCAAATCTTCCATTCCTTCTAGCTTTTCAATCTACGGTGCCAGCTTTTCTTTGGTCTCCTCATCTCCCCGAAATTAGTATGCTAAACAACACGCATTCTTAATTTTATTCTCTTTTATTTGCTATTTTGCTTCCCTTTTCTAATTCTTGTGGTAATCTTTGATATTATCATGTTCAAAGCTAATGCCATGATAAAATTTTAAATCTAATACACCAATGAAACATATTTATCCATTATTGAGCTTGCGTTTACCATAAGAAGGAAGAAGATTATGGGATAATAGAACTTCAATGTCAAAACATATTATGATGATGCTACTTTGACTTCAGTACTAGATTATTTGGTAAATTTCATTTGGATTTAAATTATTGCATTATTTAATGAGTAGGATGTATCGGACAAAAATCATCAGGATGTAACCACCCCATCCTCCTATTTCATGCGTAGAAGAATACTGTTAAGTCTTCAATAGGCTTGACCACTACTGCCACAGTGGCACTTATCTTTGCTATAGCTTTCTTACTACAGCTAATCGAGTGATGGTTATGAATAGATAATCGGAGTATAAATGTTATCAGAATATTTTGTCTTATAACTGCTATAGTTTTTCATTTAGATCAGCATGAATGAATGGTATAATTTCTTGGCCCTTTTGTTTTAACCTTCACTTTTGCATTGGTGTAGTTAATACATGAGAGGGAAAAAAATATGGGCATATATATTCTGTTTTCTGAATTCATTTCATTGATTGCTTGACATTTCTTATTTGTAACTGCGTTCATTAGACCTTTCTGCAAACAAAAATGCGGAACCCGCTCTTATTAACTTGCTCAAGGTAACTAAAGTATGTGATGTTATTGGGCTTTCACACATATGTTCAGACAGTAAGTACATCCTAATTTTCATTCTTATAGATGGTTTTTGTGCTCTGGTTGGTAATATTACTTTCTCAAATTCATGCTCTGTAGATAGTGAAAACCTTAAAAAACTTGCAGACCTGGATGTAGTCCATGTAAGTTAACTTGACATATTAATAAACGATTGCTAGAATTTTTGTCGTGTCAATTGTCTTACAATCTTTTATCTATAAAAAACAGGGCTATCTGACTTATAGGAGGAGAAAGATGTCAAATAGGCCAGTTGATCTCATTGTCTTCTGCCACGGAGGATCAGAGTACCAGAAAGGATATAACCAGAAACAGAGTGAACGTGTGTTAAAGTTATTTGTTGTTTTGTATCAAAAATCTTCTTTTTTTTCCTGGCTTCTTTGTCTGGGAGATTTATGCTGATATTTCTTGCACTAAATTTGCAGGTGAAGTTTTCTTTGAGCTTATCAGTTCTGTAAAGATGTCCTATGCAAAATATTCGGTGCTCTATCTTTCAGATCCCTTTCAATCAATCAGTTATCCTTCTTCTCGAGAACTAGGAAGGTTTCTCATTGAAGATTCTACAGGAAATGAATCACTTAATTCCGCTGTCTATGATGAAGTTTTCCTGATCAAGTCATCACTGCTTGAAGGGGTTTTAGTCATAATTATTTGTTTAACCTTCCATTTGCATCTGGCTGTGGGTTTAGCGGTGCACCTTGTATCTAACTAAGCAGATAATTCTCATATGATCTTTTCATCTGTGATAGGTTAGTTCTTTGTTCATGCATATTGACAAATATGCCATCTTTGAACTAGTAGAAGGCTGGAATTAGCATTTTTTTTGTGGGCTCTGCTTGTATGACCATAATCAACTTGCACCTTTGGAAAGGATATAAAATGCTCCATTCCTATTTTTGCATGGCAGTTCCATCATTTCCTAGTTCATTCCCTCACCTGTTCCTTGGCAAAGATGACCTCCGCTGTTTAATTCTATGTGCTATCGACCAGGTCATGCCCTTTTAGTGTTGAAGATCTGTTCAATCTGAATGTAATTTACTCCAAATTCTGATAAATTAAACTGCCTTACTCGTACAGTATAACTATCATATAGGAACACTCATAATGAGATTTCCAGGGAGTATGACTTGAAAGCATGCATTCATAATGTAACACATACTCTTTGACTGATTCGGTGTGAAATGGATAACTGAGTAATTTCTCTTAAATTCATCAACTTTGATTGAAATGCTTGACAAAATTTTCATGAAGAAATTGCCCTATGCTTTGGGAATATGATGAATGCAATAAGGGAATATATTAAATTTAGACATATGTCGTATAAGCAAGTAAAGTTTATGGCATTAAAGTTTAGGATAAATACAATTCAATTCGAACCATGCGACATCTTCAAACTGACATATTAAAACTGATTTTTTTAATTGTATGACCCCACACTTTAGTCTATGTCCATGTCTGTGGGCTTGTATATGTTGTGCATTCTTGGAAGTGTGCTTGGGTGCCTGCTTACACACTTGCACTTCATTACTTATCAGTTCTTCTATTTTCTATTTCATGCAGGATCCATATTTCAGAATGACACGAGATGTTGCTCCTAAGATAGGATACGAAAAGTCTGCACTGATTGAGTCATCATTCGTTTATGTTAGATATATGTACTTATATTGATATATTATACAATTATGATGTACTTTTTTATATTAATTAGTTTATTATGACATGTTTGTGCATTGCAATTAAATAATAAATTGTTTGCATGTATAAAATTCTTGTGATTCATGAATAATTATTAAAATTAATGATATACTAAAAATTGAAGAATTAAATAAATAAAATTCATAAATAATATTGAATAGTTATTAAATAAATAAGATTTTAAAAAACCTTTTATTTAAAAATAATTATTAAAATTGAAAAATTATTAAATTAAAATTATTTTCAAAAAAATAAAAATAATAATAATTAAAAGAAAATAATTCTATTTGCGACGTTTTTTTAAAACATTCCGCGACGTTTTAAAAACGTCACAGAATTTGATTTTCTGCTACGTTTCTAAAAAAACATTCCGTGACGTTTCTAGAAAACATCGCGAAAAGACTAATCTTTTAGTGACGTTTTTTAAAACGTTGCAGAATGTTAGTGTTTTCTGTGACGTTTTAAGGAAAATGTCGCAGAAACTTTTTACTTACACCACATTCCACGACGTTTTTTAGACGATTTTTAAAACGTCGCAGATTGTATTCTGTGACTTTTTTTAAACATCGCAAATTGTGCTATTTTATAGTAGTGATATATAAATATAATATAATTATTATAATTACGATCTCATAATTTCATTTACAATATATATTTATCTAATGAATCTTATCATATACATCTGAATAAAGAAAGTTTTTAAATAATTGTCACTAAAATGCAACCAATCAATTGACCACATGGTATAAACCAATAAGTACTCATTTCAGTCTCCTAAATTTTGCTCGACTTTGTACCGGGAAAATATGACACAAGATTTCAAAAACATTTTGGTCTCAAACATAGGGATTACACGTACCCAGACTCTGGGTTTCCTTACGAACCTGAAAAACTTCTCTTCGGGGGTGTTTGTTTTTATTTTTGTTTTTGATTTTTTGTTTTTGTTTTCAAATTCAATAAGAAAACATGTTTGTTTAAGTTTTCAGTTTCTGTTTTTGATTTTGGTTTCTTCTAGTTTTCAAAAATTATGAAAACCATAAAAAGTGATTTTTGTTTCCTATTTTTGTTTTTTTCA
>JAOTJB010332048.1:0-13211 GCA_027123815.1 Erythroxylum minutifolium
TTAGATGAATTTTTCTCTCTAAATTATAGGGTAACCTTAGCCAAATTTCTACACAAAATTCACATGTTAATCACTCACAAACTAGCTAAGAAATCAGCTGAAAGTGGTCGTCATATTATTGTCCAAAAATCATTCTATTTTTAGTATAAGTTTATGATGAATCTTGCATGATTGCAAGCTTAGTTAAATCTAGCGTTTTAAGCTGAATTGAAAGCCTAACAAGTAAGTAGACATTTGATTTTTATAGCATGTTCAATGGTATAAGAATAATGCTTGAATTGTTATGAAATGAATGAGATATTGGTGATGATATGTGCTGAAAAATGTTGCATAAACTTGGAAGTTCTTATGCTTGTTTTTGGAGTATGAAAACCATGACATTATAGGTTGAATTATGGATGAATTAGGTTTAGATTTGTTGTATAATGAAATTGAATTTATGCTAATGGAAGATGTTAGCATAGTGTTCTTGAATTGGGAAAGAATTAGGACTATATACATGAAAATGTATGATAATTTCTAGTTGATTTGTTGATACATAAAAGACTACAATTTGTGAGTTGTTAATTGAATAAGTTTAAGCTGAAATTGAAGATGATATTGATGAGGAATTTAAGTATGATTTAGGCCTAATAGATGTATAATTGATAAACTATAAAGGTGATGTTTTAACTTTGGTATAAAGATGTAAAAATTTTGAAAAACGTGCAGGAAAGGGGTAGGCCATGATCGTGGCACCCATCCCGCAATCATGGACAGATGCAGTAGCTTCTGGCACGATCATGGGTAGTTACCCCACGATCTATTAGAGAAGGGTTCTAAAGGCAATCACCTTCAGCACTTATTGTATAAATCATTTTATGATTAATAAAGGCATTTTTCGTTATTTCGATATTCATACGTTTATGGATTTGATGTTGCTCTTAAGTTGATTTAATGAATTCCTTGATACAAAACATAGTATGGGGAAATCATGATGAGATCATGATAATGAGATTCCTATCATGTGTAATTATGCTAGTATCTAAACTTTCCCTAGTTATAGGATTAATGAGATGGGATATCATTGTTTCGGATAGACAAGAACATGTTATACTCCTTGATTAGATCAAACAGTAGATCTCATAAGTTGTACACGTAAGTTATTTACAGTTAACATGTGGATGCTTACTAAGGGTAGTAAGTACATTGGATTGACCTACTATGAGATAATCATATGGATATTCTATTCCAGTTTCAATGATAGTCTCATCATTACTTGGGAGTCTTTAGACATTATAGATATATGTCATGAAGAGAGTCTTTAATGACACATAGAGTAATGAGATCCTCATGACAAGATCTAATATCACTTGGACTAGATGTTACGTAGTCAGTCTCGTGGGAGTTAACACTTTGACCATACTCTGAACCAAGTGGGGTATAAATGGTGAAAAGATAAATTGCATCGCAACATTACGTATGGAAGGGTTCGTAGTCAAACCACTAATTTTCCACTCAATTGGGGGTCATGACGTATTGCTAGATACCTCTCTTGATTTAATTGAATTAAGCATTAATTCAAGTGGCCAACATAACCGGGAACCTAATGGGTCACACAAATAGGAGATCTAAAGAATGAGTAAAATGGCCTTGAATGGTGATTTAAGATATGAGAGAGTGTTTTGGGATTGTATCGCTATATGATCGTGGTAAAAAACGTTGAATGGAATGGATTAGAAACAAGTGTTATTGGCTTCTATTGATGCATGTTATTCAAGGTCCTTAACTTCCCATAACTTCCATTAATGCATGCTATTCATGACCATTAACTTCCCATAACTTTCCATTAGTAATGGGGGTTATGGAAGGTCAAATGGTGCAAAAAATTAAGATGATTTTCGTGCTTCTTGTGTAAGAAAAAATGAAAAAAGATATGTTCTTTTTCTTACACACGCATTTTTTCTCTCTAACTCTCTCAAGAGTTATTGTCTTTGCTAGCACCAAGAAAGAATTCTAGCCATCTCCTAGTGAGGTTTCATCCTTCTATCTTTGTGTGAACTTTCATTAGAGACGGTTTGCATTGATCGTTGTGGTTTATGACAACCCAACGTGGAGAAGATTACAGAATGAAGGAGATCATCAGAAAGGTATGTAAACATCTTACATTTCATGTTTTTGTTTTTCTGCATCTATATGCATAAGTAGATATGGTTTTTGAGGTTCCGTTTTATTTCTACTGTGTATATTTGGTATATATTATGTATGAATTATTGGAACCTAGCAGTGGTATCAGAGCCATCTTGTGCCTTGTTAGATGTAGAGTACATAACATGTGAAAATTGTTTTCATGGTTGTGACAACTTAGGCTCTTGTAATGTTTTGCTCGAAGTTAATTATAGAAAAATGGTTTTCATGATTTTCTTTCACCAATATGTTCATAAGATGTATTTGAATGATTCAGTGTGATTGAAAATAATTTTAATGTGATTAAAATATTTATTTTAGATTTTACAAAAAAATGCATGAAATCTGTCTTTCGGCTAGGCATATGATGTCTAATGGCTAAACTGATGAGGTTAAACATGATTTTTGGGGACTTTGATTTTGGAAAACTTATGTGCATATATTTTGGATGTGTTTATGCCTCTTTAATATTTTTTATAATTATTAAAAATGTTTTAATAATTTTATCAAACAGTTTTCTAGAATTGGACAGTTTTCCAAATATTGTAGGATCTATTTTTTTTGATGTTTTTGTTTGTTAATATTTCAGTTCCTAAACGTTAAAAATATTTTATGTGATAAAAATGTGTTAATTTGATGCTTGATGCATGCCTAAATGATTTTTCTTGAAATTTGATTTTGAGAAAATTTTGGAAGTCATATTTGTGTCTTATCGGTGTTTCAGTGATCATGATAATTTTTAGGTGATTCCTAAATTGTTTTGATCATCATGAAACGACATAGAGATGCTTGGAATGATGATTTCATGTTCAGGACATTTTGGGAAATTATAGAAATTAATTTTGAATTAATTTTGGTAGAGCAATAGATTTTTTAGTAAGACTGGACAAATTGGCATGTATGACAAAATTGAAGTTGTCTAATTTTGGAAATCAAATAATTATTTTAAGGTAAATTAATTAAGAATTAATTTCTAGAATTAAGAATTCGTGTTAATTAGAATAATATTAATTCCCTTAGTAATTTTAGCATAGTTAGTAAAAGGAAGATAGTAAATCTAAGTGTTGGATTAGGCTTAGATCTAAGTGTTGGATTGGGTTTCCATGTTAAGATCCATAAGATGTCATAACCCAAAATATGTGTTTACATATATGCATTAGAGAATGCATGGTTAGGAGAATGTGTGGGCTTACATGATGGTTGCTTATAGGCTTACGCCAATTTTAATTGGGTAGTCCATATCATGTTATGTAGTTACAGTAACTATATATATACATACATATATATTATAAGTTATATGTACAAGACCATCTAAGTTAGATGAGACCTTAGTCAAACCCCTCACTTAAAATATTCAAACTAACCCCTTCCTTTAATGTGGCGAGAACCAGAGTCCTTTTAAAGTTAAGGTTGTTGGGAAAACCCAAAAGATGTGTTTACATATATGCATTAGAGAATGCATGGTTAGGAGAATGTGTGGGCCTGCATGATGGATGGTTATAGGCTTATGCCCAATTTAATTGGGTAGTCCATATCATACTATGTAGTATATATATATATATATATAAGTTATATGTACAAGACTATCTAAGTTAGATGAGACCTTAGTCAAACCCCTCACTTAAAATATTAAAACTAACCCCTTCCTTTAATGTGGCGAGAACCAGAGTCCTTTTAAAGTTAGGGTTATTGGGCAAACCCAAGCTTGCTCTACTGGATATGTTCGAATCATGGAAATAGGATTTCCAGATTAATGCGTAGGTTTTAACTAGAAGTGTTGGTTTGTTAGGAAAACCCAAGATCAACGTGAATAAAGGCAAAGTTGGATAGTGTACATTAGATTCACATATGTCAAGAGTTGATAGCCTAATGAGTGTGCATACATTAACAGTTTATAGCACTTGATTCGATAGTTGCATTCGAGATGCAATTGGTACGATCGATACTTACCGGTTAAATTAAGGTGGCTTGTTGGGCAAACTTAAGGTCATTTTAGGGATATTGGATATCGACCCACTTGGAAAATTTCTCCACGAGTTCTCTTAGAATTATATTAAGGCTTATGAATTTGTGAACATAGTGGGAGCCATAATGCGTATTATTAAAGTCCTTATACATATGCATTTAAGTACATTCTAATTTTTCTCTATTTGACTATAAGTTGCTATTGCCCGAGACAACATCATGACTACTACTGCGAATCTAAGATCATTGATGGATGCTAACAAGTTGACTGGATCAAACTTCTTTGACTAGCTCAGGAACTTCAGAATAGTTCTCAAGTCCAAGAAACTTGGTTATGTTTTGGAAGAACCACTTCCCGATTCCCCTGTTGCTGATGCTTTTGATGATGACCAGAGGGTATGTGGTAAGCATCTCGATGATAGTCGATTATGTCACCGGAGCTGCAAAAGAAGCACGACACTATGGATGCTCTTACTATAGTCTATCATCTTAAGGAGGTCTTTGATGAGCAAACAAGGTTTGAAAGGTTCGAGACTTCGCGATTGCTCTTCCGCTCCAAGATGGTTAAGGGGATATCTCCAGTGCAGTACGCACTAAAGATGAATGGCTACATGGAGCAATTGGCCTCCTTAGGGGGTTTTTTTTTAGATCATCAATTAAGTACTGACTTAATTCTGACAATTTTCATCGATAGTTACTCAAAATTTGAGCTTAATTATCAGATGAACAATATTTTCAACACAATTCTCGAGTTGTTTAATATACTATAGGTAGTTGAGCCATCTATCTGCAATGACAAGGTTATGTTGCTAGTGAAATCTTCTAGTTCAAAGAAAAAGAGCCAAAAGAAGAAGAAGTCCATAGGAATTAAGGGAGGTGTCAAGAAAGCAAAGAAGACTGCCTCAAAGGGAATTTACTTCCACTGTGGCAAGGATGGCCACTGGAAGAGAAATTGCAAGGCTTATCTGGGGTCAGTAGAAGAAGGCATCTTATGCCCCATCTACTTCGGGTATTTATGTTATAATAACATCATATAGGTATTAGATATTAGTTGTGGCTCACATATTTGTACTAACATGAAGGGCCTCAGGAACAGTAGACTACTCAATAAGGGAGAGTTAGACCTGCGAGTGGGCAATGCAGCAAGAGTTATTGCATTAGCTATAGGCATATATGTATTGACGCTTCCTAGTGGGCTTGTACTAGAATTGGACAATTTTTTATATACCTACTTTATCTAAAAATGTAATGTCAGTTTCTAGTCTTTATAAAGCTGGATTTCATTTAAATTTCAATAACAATGGTTGTTCAATTTATTTGAATGGAATGTTATATGCTTTAGGTACATTTACAATGGTATATATATATTAGATATGTCTAATCTGGTTCTAAATATCGATAACAACAAAAGAATAAAACGAGATAATGTAAAATTGTCTTACTTATGACATTGTCGCCTTAGCCATATAAGTGAGAGATGCATGTCAAAACTACACAAGTGTGGTAGTTTAGGGTCATTTGATTATGAATCATATGAAACATGCAAATCTTGCTTATTAGGCAAGATGACTAAGTCACCCTTTAAGGGAAAGGGTGAATGAACTAGTGGACTTTTAGACCTAAATGTTTGTGGTTCAATGTCCATACATGCCAAATGTGGTTTCATATACTTCATTACCTTTATTGATGATCATTCTCGATACGAGCATGTGTATCTTGTGATATATAAGTCTGAAGCCTTTAAAAGATTCAAAGAATTCATAAATGAAGTTGAGAAACAACTTAGGAGAAATATTAAATCACTTTGATCGGAATGAGGTGATGAATACTTAATCCAAGAGTTTTTGGATTATCTCAGGGATAATGGAATATTGTCCTAGTGGACTCCACCTTACACACCATAACACAATGTTTTAGTTGAGAGGAGAAACCAAAACTTGTTAAACATGTAAGGACTATAATGGGTTTAGGAAATTTACCAAAATCTTTTTGGGGGTATATACTCGAAACTTTTATTCATGTATTAAACAGAGTCCCATCCAAGTTTACTCCATATAAGATATGGACTAACAATAAACCATATCTTTCTCATATGAAAGTTTGGGGTTGTCTTACTTACATGAAGCAGATTCAGTCAGATAAGCTTAAAGCTAAATATGACAAGTGTCTTTTTGTGGGATATCCTAAGGAAACTATAGGATATTAGTTCTACCATGTTTCATAATAAAAGGTGTTTATTTCAAAACATGTTGTCTTTTTAGAGAAAGAGTTTCTTCTAAGAGAAAATAATGGGAGCAAAATTGAACTTGTGGAAGTTTAAGATTCTCAAACAGACACAGATTAACTGCCTGGATCTGAAACTATATGAAACAATAGTTCAACCTTCTGACAAATAAGAAGTTTGTATGTCAGGTAGGATACGTCATATTCCCAAGAGATATGGATTTCTCATAAGTGAACTTGTCGACGTATTGCTCATAGAAGATGATGAGTCTACTACCTATGAAGAGGTTTTGAAGAGTTCAGAATCTAAAAAATGGCTTCAAGTTATAAAATATGAAATGGATTCCATGTATGAAAACCAAGTATGGAATTTAGTTGACCCACCTAAAGGGATAAAACCCATAAGGTTTTCAAGAAGAAAATTGACATGGAGGGTAATGTAGTTACCTATAAAGCTAAGCTTATAGCTAAAGGTTATCGTCAAAGGCAAGGTGTTGACTATGACGAAATGTTTAGCCCAGTAGCTATGCTTAAATCCATTAGGATACTCCTAGCCATTGTTGCTCATTATGATTGTAAGACATGGCAAATGGATGTGAAGATGGCTTTCTCTAATGGAAACCTAACCGAGGATGTGTATATGACATAATATGATGGTTTTATATCTATGAATGGAGAAAAGGTATGCAAGCATCAGAAATCCATTTATAGATTAAAACAATCATCCAAGAGTGGGAATATCTGATTTGATGAGACAATCAAAAGGTTTGGTTTCTCACAAAATCAAGATGAGCCTTATATGTATAAGAAGGTTAGTGGGAGTGCAATCATGTTCCTTGTACTGTATTTAGATGACATATTACTAATAGGAAATGATGTCTTAGCTTTGCAATCAGTAAAAATTTGATTAGCTAAGAACTTCTCAATGAAAGCCCTTGGAGAAGCAACTTATATTTTGGGGATAAGGATATTTAGAGATAGATCTAATAGGTTGTTTGGTCTTTCTTAGTCTACATACATAGACAAAAAGCTAAAGAGGTTTAGTATGGAGCAAACCAAAAGAGGTTATCTTCCCATGGTACATGGGATTACACTCTCTAAATTTATGTGTCCAAAAACACAAGATGAGAGGACTCACATAAGTTTGATTCCTTATGCTTCGACTATAGGATCAATCATGTATGCTATAATATATACTAGACTCAATGTATTGTATGCTCTAAGTGTTACGAGCAAATATCATTCTAACTATAGTGAGGCTCATTGGGTGTTTGTCAAAAATATCTTTAAGTACTTGAAAAGAATTAAAGATGTATTCTTAGTATGTGGAGAAGGTGATCTTGTGGTAAGCAGTTATACTGATGCCAGCTTCGAATTTGATAGGGATGAATCCAAATCCCATTATGAATATTTACTCATACTGAATGGTCGTGCAGTTAGTTGGAAAAGTTCCGAACAAAAAGTAACTGTTGATTTAACGATAGAGGCAGAGTACATTGCAGATTCAGAAGTAGCAAAGGAAGTAGTTTAGATCAAGAAGTTCATCATAGAACTTGGTGTGGTTCCTAGCATCGCTAACCCAGTGCAGTTGTATTGTGACAACAATAGGGCTATAGCACAGGTGAAAGAACCGCAGTCTCATCAGAAGTCCAAACATGTACTCAGGCGCTATCATTTGATTAGAGAGATCATTGATATAAATGATGTTAAGATAGAGAGAGTTCCCACTGATCAGAATATAGTTGTTCCATTGACTAAACCTATTTCCCAAAAGAGTTTCGTTTCACATATACACGCCTATGATATTAGATATTAAAGCATTTGGCTTTAGTGTAAGTGGGAGTTTGTTAGAGAAGTGCTTTAAAGGCAATCACTTTTTACATTTATTTTACAAATCATTTTATGATTAATAAAGGCATTTTTCATTATTTCGATGTTCATATGTTTATAGATTTGATGTTGATCTTAAGTTGATTTAATAAAGTCCTTGATACAAAACATAAAAGGGAGGAAATCATGATGAGATCATGATAATGAGATTTCTATCATGTGTAATTATATTAGTATCTAAACTTTCCCTAGTCATAGGAATAATGAGATGGGATATCATTAATTAGTATAGACTAGTGCATGTTATACTCCTTGATTAGATCAAGCAGTAGATCTTATAAGCTGTAAACATGAGTTGTTTACAGTTAACATGTGGATGCTCACTAAGGGTAGTAAGTACATTAGATTGACCTACTGTTAGACAATCATATGGATATTCTATTCCAGTGTCAATGATTGTCTCATCATAGCAATGGTGCAAGTATCGTTTGACTTAAGGTACTGAAGGATATCTCAGATACTGATCATATGTTTTGATTACATTTATCAGTGCCTTCCAGCGGTTACTCATAGGGTATTGATTGGGTACAACTTGAGGTATTCAGAGGTAATTGAGTAGCCAATAAAGGATTCACCACTCCTGATAGAAGGAGATGATACCCACAACCTTTTATCAAGGTCATTACTTAGGAGTCTTTGGCCAGAGAAGATATATGTTATAAAGAGAGTCTTTAATGGCACAGAGAGTAATGAGATCCTTAGGACAAGATCTAATATCACTTGGACTAGATGTGACGTGGTCAATCTAGCAGGAGTTAACAGTTTGACCATACTTTGAACTAAGTGGGGTATATATGGTGAAAGGACAAATTACATGGCAACATTGCATATGGAAGGGTTCGTAGTCAAACCACTGACTTTCTAGTCCATTAGGGGTCATGACGTGTTGCCAGATAACACTCTTGATTTACTTGAACTAAGTGTTAATTCAAGTGGTCTTCATAACCGGGAACCCAATTGGTCACACACATAAGAGATCCAAAGGATGAGTGTAATACTTTTGAATGGTGATTCAAGATATAAGAGAGAGTGTTTCGAGATTGTATCGCAATGTGATCATAGTAGAAAAAGTTGCATGGAATGGATTAGAAACAAGTGTTGTTGGCTTCTAATAATTCATGTTATTCTTGGCCATTAACTTTCCATAACTTCCATTAATGCATGCTATTCATGACCATTAACTTCCCATAACTTTCCATTAGTGATGGGGAATATGGAAGGCCAGATGGTGTAGAAAATTGAGATGATTTTCATGCATCTTGTGTAGGATACAAAATGAAAAAGATAGGTTCTTTTTCTTACACATGGACTTTTTCATTCTAACTCTCTTAAGAGTTCTTGTTTTGTTAGTACAAAGAAAGAATTTTGGCCATCTCCTAGTGAGGTTTCATCCTTCTATCTTCGTGTGGACTTTCATTAGATATGGTCTATGTTAATCATTGTGGTTTACAACAACCCAATATGGAGAAGATTAAAGAACGAAGGAGATTGTCAAAAAGGTATGTAAATATCTTACATTTTATGTTTTCGTTTCTATATCTATATGGTTGAACCAATTAAGGATAAGGTACTTAACTATGATGCATTTGGACTTGATTAGGGCTTAAAATGAACCTAATTTTATGATGGAAAAGATGGTTAAATGTGTGATAAGTTTTGATTGATAGTTGATGTTATACCTTAAGTTTGATATCAATGTATCTAAGTTTGAAATGAAGGAGTGTTACAGGAATAAAGAACATATGAATGGAAATATATTCAAAAGGTTATAAATAATGCAATAGGAATGAATGAATGAGAATTAGGAATTATGTGGATAATTGTAATTCTACAAAAGAGTTAGTAAATGTATGGTTAATGAATTAAGCAATATAATCTTGCTCATGATTAGAGCAAAAATCTCAAATTTTTCCTAGAAAGCTCATAGAGTTATGTAGTTTGTGAAATTTTATTCTAGTCTCTAGCCATCTTATAATGATAGGATGTTTCTACAGAATGATATCTTTGATAGCCTATCTTTATGGGGTTCAGTCAAACCACTTATATTCCAAAAGAGCATTCATTAGAAGAGGGGAACTATTAGCCACCCCTCTTTCTTCTCTTCCTTCCATATTTCTTGATAGTAGATAGAGATAACTACTCAATCTGCTCCAGATCTGAGTTTCCTATATTGTGAAGATTAAAAGTCTCCTCCTCGTTAACATTGTAGCTGGGAGTTGATTCTAAACCTTCATCCTACTTTGTTATCTTTTTCTTTCCTTTAGATTATAGTTTTTTGATCATTTCCTGAATTTTCCTCTTCTGCAAGTGAGTTAAGGTCTCTTAAATCCCTATAATTTTAAATTAGCTCCCAAAAGAAAATTTTTTCCCTATTGGTTTCCATTCTTTCTTTCTCAGTTGTAGTTTCCAATTATAAGAAAGATGAATTTAATATTTAGTTAATTAAACATCTAAATCAAATTTCATTATAGGCAATAACTCAAGTGATTCCTTCTTAGAGTTCACCTCCTCAAAAATTTTAACAAAACAGATTTTCTTAAGCTTGGTTGTAGCTGAATCAAAAGAAATTGGCTTCTCCATAGAGCTTGCAAGGAATCTCAATCCTTCTAGAGTCTAATGCTTTAATGGAGGAAGTTAATCCATAATCGGATAGTTTCTATTCTATATCTTTTTTATTCTAATATAGGGGACCATTTTTGTATAAACATTGATTGACCTTAATATGCTAAGGTCCAACTTCCATTACCTTTTTCAAATTGTCACTATCTGTGAATTTGAAGAGAAAGGTATCTTCTTCAATGAGAAAGACCCTATCCAGCACTTTGCTTCCCTATCTAATGTGTACCCAATTATAAACATGAGGGAAGGCAGGCCTTTATTTGAGAAATTAACCCACCATAGTGTTTCCCCATTGTTTGGCACCCTTTTGTAACATCCTTAGATGGAGTGACAATGCATTGGATTATAGGTGATTGGAAATGCTTAACCTTCTCTCTCAGAGCATCAGAAGCTACATTGCTCCATGATTTGCTCAAATCATCCAACTTTCTATTTGTATTAACAGCCTTAGCCCTTTGTGAGGTAGGAAATTATCTTGCTTCCAAACTAGTATAAGCAGACTGGAAAGTTGAGGGACCCGCCAAAGTGCCTCCTATGGAGGCTTCCATAAAACTACCTCAAAATAGTAACTTACCAGTTGCTTTATCAACTTCACATTAAGAAGCGAATGATTCAATAGATACCTTCTTTTAAGTCACCTCAAATTTGCCTTATAATAAGGACATAATTTTGCTGCCACTATTACCTTACTATAAGAAAGAGACATGTTGAACAAACTATTCAACTTTGTTCATATTGATTCAATGACAAGGGCACAATTAGTACAAGAGAGCTTCTTGACAGTTATAAGGACCCATAAGTATTTGAACGGGAATTGTTCCTCCTTGTATTCTTTGGTTAGGTTAGTGTATCACTCCCCTAACTAGGCCTTACAAATAACTAGAAGTTACTTTTATTTGGGTTATAGCTCAGACCCAATTAGAACTTAAATGCTTTAAGGAGTTTAAGAGAATTTATACAAAATTAATGATTGTCAAATTGTCATGTCAATCAAGCTTTCAAATTTATAAGCCCTCAAATACTACAAATGCATAGGTCACGACTGTAGTATAAGATGTGTCGATCCCATGAGGAGGGGGATTAATCTAATCCTAAAAATCTAAGGCTGAAAAGATATGAAACTAAAAATAAACCATACAACGGGAGGTAAACACGAGAATTGCATTCAACCAATTAAATCAGAAGTTAAACGCAAAGGAATTAACAATTGAGCAACAAACAAGCACAATAGAAATCATCCAAAGAATTTACTAAGTTATGAGAAAGGGGATTTTACTTATCATTAATACTAACCTAATTGATTATGTGTTAATATGGTGTCGGTTCTAAACGATCCTAGGGCTGATTACTCTCTCTCGAGTTATAACAATTAAACCCTAATTGTATTATGAAATTTTTAATCTCTCAAACCATAAATTATCCAAAACCATGATTAGATATAAAGCACTCTAATAAATTATCAGAACATCACCCGAGATCTCTCTCTGTACAATTACCAATATAATTTGTCACAATTTCTATTAAATCTCCTAACTCTCATTAATCTAATTTAATCATTTTTTATTCGGTTCACCCTCTCAGTTTATTAACGAATTACACAAGAATGCAATCAAAACATTCATCCAATAAATATAATTGAATAAATTATCATTAAATCAAAATAAAATCCTAAAGAAGAGTTAGAACATCATCAACATTCTACCATCAATCATCATATAACTTTATACATGAATAAAATTGAAACAAAAAGGAAATAAAAACTTATAATGGACGATCTGGAAAGGTAACAACATCAGGAAACCTCCTAATCCAGGAAACATGTTGAGAATGCTTCTTCCTCCTCTCTCTCTCTTCCTCTTTCTCTTTTAGTGTTTCCAAAAGTGGCTACAAGAAAAAGCTCTTTTTTCCTCTTTTTGTTGTTCATTAAATAGTCTTTTATGTTTTATGCAATCTTAGGGTTGGGGTCTGGAAAGTCCAAAAAGTCCCTTGAAATGTGAAGTTCATAGGTGTCTGTGGGTTTGTCTGACGTAGGCCACGATCGTGGCTCACATCTAAGCGTTCTGTCATGATCATGACATGCAGGCCACAATCTTGGGCCATTCCTGGAGCTTCTAACATGATCGTAGGTCATTATTTTGGCTCGAATGTCTTCTAAAACTCCTTTGTTCTTCGATATCGACCCTGAAATACTAGCAAACACATCAAAATACCTCAAAAATATAATATTTAAGCTTAAAAGCTTGTACTAACCATTAAAACACTTGAAAACACAAATAATTAACAAAATAACACAATTCTAACCTAAACACATACTAAATGATTAAATTAATAGCTAAACACATATCAAA
>JAOTJB010332098.1:0-13206 GCA_027123815.1 Erythroxylum minutifolium
CGTGTGGATACCGGTAGAGGACATTCGCGAGTAGCAGTGTCTACGAATCCAAAAAACAACCACCAATCCGTGTCAAAAGAAAAGGTATTTTGCGCATCTTGTATGTTTTCAGTTATACATTGTGTTGTGTTATGGTTTTTTCCGCAGCGTATTGTGAATACTTGGGCCATACGCGATCCGACAGGCACACCTTCAATTGGTAAAACAGCCAGTTGGTTCGGTAGCTAGGCACCTTCTGTGGGCAAAACAACTAGTTGGCATGGTCGCTGGGCACCTTCGGTGGGCAAAATAGCCCGTTGGCTCGGTCACAATGCACCTTCAGTGGGCAAAACAATCCATTGGCACGGTGGCTGGGCACATTCGGTAGGAAAAACAATCCATTGGCGCACCTTCAATGGGCAAAACAGCTCGTTGGCACGGTCGATAGGCACCTTCGGTGGGAAAAACAACTCGTTGGGCTCCTTCTGTGGCCAAATAGCCCGTTGGCATTATCGCTAGGCACATTTGCTGGGTAAAAGAACTTGTTAGCACAGCTTCTACGGGCAAAACAGCCCGTTGGCACGGTCTCTAGGCACCTTCGTTGGGAAAAACAACTTGTTAGGCACCTTCAATGGGCAAAACAACCTGTTGGCATGGTCGCTAGGCACCTTCACTAGGAAAAACAACCCATTGGCGCATGTTCGGTGAGCAAAACAGCCTGTTAGGCACGTTCAGTAGGTAAAACAGCCCGTTGGCACGGTCGTCGGGCACCTTCGATGAGAAAAATAGCCCTTTGGCATAGCTTTTGCGGGCAGAACAGCCCATTGGCACAGTCGCTAGGCATCTTCAGTGTGCAAAATAGCTCTTTGGCATAATCAGCAAGCACCAATAGTAGGAAAAATGGCCCGTTGGCACAACTTCAGTGGGAAAAAATGGCCGACTGGCATAGTCGTTGAGCAACTTCGGTGGGAAAAATAACTCGTTGGGTACCTTCTGTGGGCAAAACAACCCTTTGCCACAGTCGCTAGGCACCTTTTGTAGGAAAAGCAACCCGTTGGCACAGCTTCTATGGGCAAAATAGCTCATTGGTATGGTCGCTAGGCATCTTCGGTGGGAAAAACAGCCCGTTTGCACAACTTCGGTGAGCAAAACAGCTCGTTGGCATAGTCTCCATACAACTTTGCTGGGTAAAACAACCCATTGGCATAGATTCTGTAGGCAAAACAACTAGTTGGCACGGTCGCTAAGTACCTTTGGTGGGAAAAACTACTCGTTAGGATCCTTCGGTGGGCAAAAAAGCCTGTTGGCATGATCGCTAGGCAAATTCGGTGGGACAATCAACCCATTGGCACACCGTTAGAGGGCAAAACGACTCGTTGGTTTGATCGCTAGGCACCTTCGGTGGGCAAACACATTCCGTTGGCACAGTCGCTGGGCACCTTCGTTGGGAAAAACAACCTGTTGGCGCACCTTCAGTGGGTAAAATAGCCCATTCTGACTGTCACTAGGCACCTTCTATGACAAAACAACCCTTTAGCACGGTTGCTTCGCACCTTCGATAGGAAAAAACATCATTGGGCACCTTCGATAGGCAAAATAGCCCATTCTAACTGTCACTAGGAACCTTCGGTAGGGAAAACAACCCATTGACAAAGCTTCGGTGGGCAAAAAAGCCCGTTGACACGTTTTCTAGGTTACTCTGGCAGACAAAATAGCCCATTGGCACTGTCGCCAGGTGTCTTCGGTGGGAAAAATAGCCCTTTGGCATATTGGTCGAAAAAATAGCCAGTCGGCACAGTCGCTGGCCACATTCGGTAGGAAAAGCATCACGTTGAGCACCTTCGGAGGGCAAAATAGCCCGTTGGCATGGTCACTAGGCACCTTTGGTAGGAAAAACTGCCCGTTGGCATAGCTTCGGTGGGCAAAATAGCTCGTTGACAAGATCACGAGGCACCTTCGATAGGAAAAACAGCTCGTTGGGCACCTTTTGTGGTAAAAAAGCCCATTGGCATGATTGCTAGGCACCTTTGCTAGGTAAAACAGCCCATTGGCACAACTTCTATGGGCAAAACAACTCGTTGGTAGGGTCGCTAGGCACCTTCGGTGGGAAAAACAACTGATAGGACACCTTTAGTGGAAAAAACAGCCTGTTGACACAGTCGCTAGGCACCTTCGATGGGAAAAACAGTCCATTGACACACCTTCGGTGGGCAAAACAGCCTATTGACACGATCGTTAGGCACCTTAGGTGGGTAAAACAACCCATTAACACTGTCGCTTGGCACCTTCAGTACGAAATACAGATCGTTGGCATGGTCACAGGGCAACTTTGGTAGATAAAACAACCCATTGGCACAATCGTTAGGTGCCTTCAGTAGGAAAAATAGCCCTTTGGCAAAGCTTCGATGGGCAAAACAACCCATCGGCACAATCGCGAGGCCCCTTATGTTGGAAAAACAACACGTTGAACATCTTTGAAGGGCAAAACAGCCCGTTGGCATGGTCGCTAGGCACCTTTGGTGGGAAAAACAACCCGTTGACACAACACCTGTAGGCAAAACAGCCTGTTGGCACAGTCGCTAGGCACCTACGGTGGGCAAAATAGCCCGTTGAGACGGTTGCTAGGCACCTTCGGTGGAAAAAAGAGCTTATTGGGCACCTTCTGTGACAAAATAGCCTGTTCGAATGATCGCTAGGCACCTCTGTTGGGTAAAATAGCTCGTTGACATAGCCTCTGTGGGCAAAACAGCTCGTCGGCAAGGTCGCTAGGCATCTTCGATGGGAAAAACAACTCGTTGGGCACCTTTGGTGGGAAAAATAGTCCGTTTGCACGATTGTTAGGCACCTTCAGTGGAAAAAACAACTCATTGGGCCCCTTCTGTGGCAAAATAGCTTGTTGACACGATCGTTAGGCACCTGTAATGGGAAAAACAACCCATTGGCACACCTTCGGTGGGTAAAACAGCCCATTGGGCACCATCGGTGGGCAAAATAGTTCTTTGGCACAACTTCTGTGGACAAAACAACCCATTGGCAATGTCGCTATGCACCTTCAGTGGGAAAAACAACCCATTGGCACACCTTCGGTGGGCAAAACAGCCCGTTGGCTCAGTTGCTAGGCACCTTCGCTGGGCAAAACAGCCTGTTGGAACGGTCACTGGGCACCTTTGGTGGGAAAAATAGCCCATTGGCGTACCTTTGGTGGGCAAAACAACCCGTTGGGATGGTTGTTTGGCACCTTTGCTGGGAAAAATAGATCTTTGGGCACCTTCGGTGGGTAAAACAGGTCGTTCTAATTGTCGCAAGGCACCTTTGATTGGAAAAACAGCCCATTGGCAAAGCTTCGGTGGGTAAAATAGCCCGTTGACACGATCGCTAGGCAACTTTGGCAGGCAAAACACGTATTTGGCACAGCTTTGGTGGACAAAATAGCCCGTCGACACGTTTAGCACCTTCGGGGGGCAAAACAGCCCGTTGGCATGTTCGCCAGGTACCTTTAGTGGGATAAAATAACCCATTGGCACAACTTCTGTGGGCAAAACAGCTCGTTGGTAGGGTCGCTAGGCACCTTCGGTGGGAAAAACAGCATATTGGCACACCTTCGATGGGCAAAATAGCCCGTTGGCACAGTCGTTAGGCACCTTTGGTGTGAAAAACAACCCTTAGGCACGATCGCTAGGCACCTTCGGTGGAAAAAACAGATTGTTGACACAGTTGCTAGGCAACTTTAGTAGACAAAATAGCCGATTTGCGCGATCGCTAGGTGCCTTCGATGGAAAAAATAGCCCTTTGGTAAAGCTTCGGTGGGCAAAATAGCCCGTCGGCACAGTTGTTAGGCCCCTTCATTAGGAAAGACAGCACGTTGAGCATCTTCGAAGGGAAAAACAGCCTATTGGCACGGTCTCTAGGCACCTTTGGTAGGAAAAACAACCTGTTGGCATAGCACCTGTGGGCAAAACCTCCAATTGGCACAGTCGCTAAGCACCTTCTACGGGTAAAATAGGGTGTTGACAAAGTTGCTAGGCACCTTTGGTGGAAAAAATAGCTCATTTTGCTCCTTCGGCGAAAAAATAGCTCATTAGAACAATTGCTAGGCACCTTTGCTGGGTAAAACAGCCCGTTGGCACAGCTTCTGTGGGTAAAACAGCTCGTTGGCACGGCCACTAGGCATCTTCGGTAAGAAAAATAGCTCGTTGGGCACCTTCGGTGGAAAAAACAACCCATTGAGCACCTTCTGTGGCAAAATAGCCCGTTGACACGCTTGCTAGGCACCTTCGGTGGGAAAAACAGCCCATTGGCACACTTTCGGATGGCAAAACAAACCGTCGGCACGGTCATTAGGCACTTTTGGTGGGGAAAAAAGCTCGTTGGGCACCATCGGTGGGAGAAACAACTCTTTGGTGTAGCTTCTGTGGGCAAAATAGCCCGTTGGCACAGTCGCTAGGCATCTTTAGTGGGAAAAACAACCCATTGGCACACCTTTGGTGGGTAAAACAGCTTGCTGGCATGGTAGTTTTGCACCTTCGTTAGGAAAAACATATTGTTGGGCACCTTTGCTGGGAAAAATAGCTCGTTCTAACTATCGCAAGGCACCTTCGGTGTGAAAAATGGCCTATTGGCAAAGCTTCGATCTATAAAAGAGTCCGTTGGCACGGTCGCTAGGCAACTTTGATATACAAAACAGCCCATTGCCACAGTCGCTAGGCACCTTTGGTGGGAAAACAGCCCTTCGGCACAACTTCTATGGGCAAAACAACCTGTTTGCATGGACGGTAAGCACCTTCGGTAGGAAAAGCAGCACGTTGAGAATCTTAAGAGGGCAAAACAACAAGTTGGCACGGTCGCTAGGCACCTTTAGTGGGAAAAACAGCCGGTTGGCACAGCACCTGTAGGCAAAACAATCCATCAGCACAGTCGCTAGGCACCTTCGGTGGGCAAAATAGCCCGTTGGCACAGTTGCTAGGCACATTTGGTGGAAAAAACAACTCGTGGGGCCCTTCGGTAGGCAAAATAGTTCGTTGACACGGTCGCTAGGCACCTTCGATGGGAAAAACAGCCCTTGGCATAGCTTCTGAGGGTAAAACTGCCCGTTGGCACGATCGTTAGGCACCTTCGATGGGAAAAACATCTCATTGAAGTAGCTTCTGTAGGAAAAATAGCCCGTTGACAAAGCTTATATGGGCAAAACAATCCGTTGCCACAGTCACTAGGCACCTTTTGTAGGAAAACAGACCGTTGGCACAGCTTCTATAGGTAAAATAACCCGTTGGTACGGTCACTAGGCATCTTCGGTGGGAAAAACACCCCGTTGGCACAGCTTTGGTGAGCAAAACAACCCGTTAACAAGGTCGTTAGGCACCTTCGATGGGAAAAAAAAGCTCATTTGGCACCTTCTGTGATAAAATAGCCATTTGTACGATCGCTAGGCAACTTTGCAAGGTAAAACAGCCCATTGACACAACTTCTGTGGGCAAAACAACCCATTGACATGGTCGGTAGGCACCTTCGGTGGGAAAAATAGCTCGTTGGGCTCCTTTGATGGGCAAAACAACCCGTTGGCAAAGTCGCTAGGAACCTTTAGTGGGAAAAACAACCTATTGTCACACCTTCGGTGGGCAAAACAACCGCTTGACTCAGTTTCTAGGCACCTTCAGTAGGCAAAACTGCCTGTTGACACGGTCACTAGGCACCTTCGGTGGAAAAAACAACCCATTGGCACATCTTTGGTGGGCAAAACAGCCTGTTGACTCGATCGATAGGCACCTTCGATGGGCAAAACAGCCTATCGGCACGGTCACTGGGCACCTTTGGTGGGAAAATAGCCCGTTGGGGCACCTTCGGTGGGTAAAATAGCCCGTTAGCTCTGTCGTTAGGCACCTTTGATGGGAAAAACAGCCTGTTGGCAAAGCTTTGGTGGGTAATAGAGCCCGTTGGCACGATCATTACGCAACTTTGGTAGATAAAACAACCCATTGGCACGGTCACTAGGCACCTTTGCTGGGAAAACAGCCCTTTGGTATAGCTTCTATGGGCAAAATAGCCCGTTGTCATAAACAGTAGGCACCTTTGGTAGGAAAAGCAATAGGTTGAGCATCTTCGAAGGGCAAAACAACCCATTGGCATGGTCACTAGGCACCTTTGGTGGGAAAAATAGTCTGTTGGCATAGCATCTGTTGGCAAAACAGCCCATTGGCACAGTTGCTAGGAACCTTCAGTGGGCAAAATAGCCCGTTGGCACAGTTGCTAGTCACCTTTGGTGGAAAAAATAGCTTGTAGGGTACCTTCGGTAGGCAAAATAGTGTGTTGGCACGGTCACTAGGCACCTTCAATGGGAAAAACAACCCTTGACATAGCTTTTGATGGAAAAACTGTTTGATGTCACGGTCGTTAGGCACTTTTAATGGGAAAAACATCTCATTTACATAGCTTCGATGGGCAAGATAACGCTTTGACGAAACTTATGCAGGCAAAACAACACCTTGACACCGTCGCTAGGCACCTTTGGTGGAAAAGGCAAATAGTTGGAAACCTTTAATGGGCAAAACAGCCCGTTAGCATGGTCACTAGGCACCTTCGGTGGTAAAAACTACCCGTTAGCATAGCTTCGATGGACAAAAGAGCACATTGGCACGGTTACTAGACACCTTCGGTAGGAAAAATATCCTGTTGACACAGCTTTGATGGGAAAAAGAGCCTATTGGCATAGTTTCGAGGCACCTTCGTTGGGAAAAACAACACATTGAGCACCTTCGGAGGACAAAACAGCCCCTTGGCAGAGTCACTATGCACCTTCGGTGGGAAAAACAACCCACTGGTATAGCTTCTATAGGAAAAATAGCATGTTGGCATGGTCGCTAGGCACATTCGGTGTGAAAACAACCCTTTGGCACACCATCGGTGGGCAAAAATAGCCCGTTGGGCACCTTCGATGGGAAAAATAGCCCTTTAGCATAGCTTTTGTGGGCAAAATAGCTCGTTGGCAAGGTCTCTTGGCATCTTCGGTGGGCAAAACAGCCTTTTAGCACAGTCACCAAGCACCTACAGTGGGAAAAATAGCCTGTTGGCACAGCTTCAGTGGTCAAAATAACCCATTGGCATGATTGCTAGCCACCTTCGGTGGGAAAAATAGCTCGTTGGGTACCTTCGGTGGGAAAACAACCCATTGCCACAGTCACTGGGCACCTTTTGTAGGAAAAACAGTCCGTTGGCACTGCTTCGGTGGGCAAAACAACCCATTGGTACGATCGCTCGGCATCTTCGGTGGGAAAAACAACCCGTTGGCATAGCTTTGGTGAGCAAAACAACCTATTGGCACGATCGTTAAGCACCTTCGATGGGAAAAAAAGCTCATTCGGCACCTTCTGTGACAAAATAGTCTATTGACACGATCGCTAGGCAACTTTGCTAGGCAAAACAGCCCGTTGGCATAGCCTTTGTAGGTAAAACAACCCGATGACACAGTCGCTAGGCACCTTCAGTGAGAAAAACATCACGTTGGCAAAGCTTTGATGGGCCGTTGGCATGGTCGTTAGGCAATTTTGGTGGAGAAAACAGCCCATTGACACGGTCGCTAGGCACCTTTGGTGGGAAAACAGCCCTTTAGTATAGCTTCTATGGGCAAAATAGTCCGTTGTCATGGACCGTAGGCACCTTCGGTAGGAAAAGCAACACGTTAAGCATCCCCAAAGGGAAAAATAGCCCATTAGTGCTCCTTCAGTGGGAAAAAAGCTCATTCGGCACCTTCTGTGACAAAATAACCCATTGGCATAATCGTTAGGGAACTTTGCTAGGTAAAACAACCCGTTGGCATAGCTTTTGTGGGCAAAATAGCCTGTTGACACGATCGTTAGGCACCTTCGATGGGAAAAATAGCTCGTTGGGCTCCTTCGATGGGCAAAACAACCCGTTGGCACAGTTGCTAGGAACATTCGGTGGGAAAAACAACCCATTGGCATACCTTTGGTGGGTAAAACAACCATTTGGCTCAGTCGCTAGGCACTTTTGGTGGGCAAAATAGCCCGTTGGCACAGTCGCTGGTCAACTTCGGTGGGAAAAATAGCCTGTTGGAGCACATTTGGTGGGCAAAACAGCCCGTTGGCTCAGTAGCTAGGTACCTTCGATAAGCAAAACAGCCTGTTGACACGGTCTCTGGGCACCTTCAATGGCAAAACAATCCGTTGGCGCGATCGTTTGGCACATTCAGTGGGAAAAATAGATCATTGGGCATTTTTAGTTTGAAAACAGCCCATTCTAATTGTCCTAAGGAACCTTCGGTGGGAAAAACAACCTATTGGCAAAGCTTCGATGGGTAAAAGAGCCCGTTGGCATGGTCATTAGGCAACTTTGGTAGACAAAACAGCCTGTTGGCACGGTCATTAGGCACCTTTGGTAGGAAAACAACCCTTTGGTATAGCTTCTATGGGCAAAACAACCCGTTGTCATGGACAGTAGGCACCTTCGATAGGAAAAGCAGCACGTTGAGCATCTTCGGAAGGTAAAATAGCTCGTTGGCGTGGTCGCTAGGCAACTTTGGTAGGAAAAACAGCCCGTTGGCATAGCACCTGTAGGCAAAACAACCCATTGACACGGTCGTTAGGCACCTTCCGTGGGCAACTAGTTGTTAGGCACCTTCAGTGGAAAAAACATCTTGTTGGGCACCTTTGCTAGGCAAAAAAGTTCATTAGCACGGTAGCTAGGCACCTTCGATTAGAAAAATAGCCCTTAGCTTAGCTTTTGAGGGCAAAACTGCCCATTGACATGGTCATTAGGCACCTTCAATGAGAAAAATGTCTCGTTGGCATAGCTTCGGTGGGCAAAATAGTCCGTTGGCAAAGTTTATGTGGCCAAAACAGCACATTGGCACTATTGTTAGGCACCTTCGGTGGGAAAGACAAATAGTTGGGAACATTCAGTGGGCAAAACAGCCTATTGGCATGGTCACTAGGCACCTTCGATGGTAAAAACTGCCCGTTGGCATAGCTTTGGTGGACAAAACAGCCCGTCGGCACGGCTGCTAGACACCTTTGGTAGGAAAAATAGCTCGTTGGCATAGCTTTGGTGGGCAAAATAGCCCATTGGCACAGTTGCTAGGCACCTTCGGCGGGAAAAACAACATATTGAGAACCTTTGAAGGGCAAAACAACCCATTGGCACAGTCACTATACACCGTCTGTGGGAAAAACAACCCGCTGATATGGCTTCTGTGGGCAAAATAGCATATTGGCAGGGGTCGTTAGGCATCTTCCATGGGAAAAACAACTAGTTGGCACAACTTCGGTGGGTAAAATAGCCCATTGGCATTGTCACTAGGCACCTTTGGTAGGAAAAATGGACCGCTAACGCAGTTTCTATGGGCAAAATAGCCTGTTGGCAAGGTCGGTAGGCATTTTTAGTGGAAAAATAGCCCGTTGGCACAGCTTCGATAGGCAAAACAGTCTGTTGACATGGTCGATAAGCACCTTCGGTGGGAAAAACAGCTCGTTGGGCTCCTTTTGTGATTAAATAGCCCGTTGGCATTATCGCTAGGCAACTTTGTTAGGTAAAACAACTCTTCGGCACAATTTTTATTAGCAAAATAGCATGTTGGCACAGTCGTTAGGCATTTTCGGTAGGCAAAACAGCTAGTTGGCACCCCTTCCATAGGTAAAACAACCAGTTGGCACAGTCATTAGGCACCTTCGTTGGGAAAAACAACTCAATGGGCACCAATGATTGGCAATACAACCTGTTGGTATGTTCGCTAGGCACCTTCGGTGGGAAAAACAGCCCATTGGCACACCTTCGGAGGCCAAAACAGCCCGTTGGGCACCTTTGGTGGGCAAAACAGCCCATTGGCACGATCATCGGGCACCTTTGATGGGAAAATTACCCATTGGCACAGGTTTTGTGGGTAAAATAGCCCATTGGCAAGGTCGCTAGGCATCTTTAGTGGGTAAAACAACCCTTTAGCATAGTAACCAAGCACCTACAGTGGGAAAAACAGCCTGTTGGCACAGCTTCAGTGGGCAAAATAGCTCATTGGCACTGTCGCTAGTTCCCTTCGGTGGGAAAATAGCTCATTGTAATAGCTTCAGTTGGCAAAACAGCCTACTGGCACGATCACTTTCAGTAGGAAAAATAGCTCTTTGGGTACCTTCGGTGGGAAAACAACCCATTATTGCAGTCGTTAGGTACCTTTTGTAGGAAAAGCAGCTCGTTGGCACAGCTTCTGTGGGAAAAATAGCTCGTTGGTACGATTGCTAGGAATCTTTGGTGGGAAAAACAACTCGTTCACATAGTTGTTAGGCACCTTTGTTAGAAAAAAAAGCTCATTTGGCACCTTCTGTGACGAAATAGCCCATTGGCAGGATCGCTAGGCAAATTTGCTAGGTAAAACGACCCCGTTGGCACAACTTTTATGGGAAAAACAGCTCCTTGGCACGGTCGTTAGGCACCTTTGGTGGGAAAACAGCCCTTGGCATAGGTTCTAAGCGCAAAACTGCCCATTGAGATAGTCGTTAGGCATCTTCGATGGGAAAAACATCTTGTTGGCATACCTTCGGTGGGCAAAACAGCCCATTGGCAAGGCTTTAGTGGGCAAAAGCACCCGTTGGCACAGTCGTTAGGCAACTTTGGTAGGCAAAATAGCCCATTGACATGGTCGCTAGGCACCTTTGGTGGGAAAATAGCCCTTTGGTATAACTTTTATAGGGAAAATAGCTCGTTGTCATGGACGGTAGGCACCTTTAGTAGGAAAAGCAACATGTTGAGCACCTTCAGAGGGAAAAACAGCCTGTTGGCGCACCTTTGATCGAAAAAAAAGCTCATTTGGCACCTTCTGTGTCAAAATAGCCTATTGGCACGATCGCTAGGGAATTGTGTTGGGTAAAAAACAGCCCGTTGGCATAGTTTCTGTGGGCAAAACAACCCATTGACACAGTCCCTAGGCACCTTCGGTGGGAAAAACAGCTTGTTGGGCTCCTTCGATGGGCAAAACAACCCGTTGGCATGGTTGCTAGGCACCCTTGGTGGGAAAAACAACCCATTGGCACACCTTCGGTGGGCAAAATAGCCATTTGGCTTGGTCGCTAGGCATCTTCGGTGGGCAAAATAGCCAGTTGGCACAGTCGCTGGTCAACTTTGATGGGAAAAACAACCCGTTGGTGCACCTTCAGTGGGCAAAATAGCCCGTTGACTCAGTCGCTAGGCACCTTTGATGAGCAAAACAGCCCATTGGCATGGTCGTTGGGCACCATCAATGGGCAAAACAATCCGTTGGCATGGTCATTTGGCACATTCGTTGGGAAAAACAGATAGTTGGGCATCTTTGGTTTGAAAACAGCCCGTTCTAACTATTGCAAGGAACATTCAATGGGAAAACAACCGGTTGGCAAAGCTTCGATGGGCAAAAGAGCCCGTTGGCACGGTCGTTAGGCAACTTTGGTAGACAAAACAGCCTGTTGGCACAGTTGCTAGGCACGTTTGGTGGGAAAACAACCCTTTGGTATAGCTTCTATGGCCAAAACAACTTGTTGTCATGGACGGTAGGCATCTTCAATAGGAAAAGCCGCAAGTTGAACATCTTCGGAGGGTAAAACAGCCCATTGGCATGGTCGCTAGGCACCTTTCGTAAGAAAAACAGCCTGTCGGCATAGCACCTGCAGGCAAAACAGCCTATTGGCACAGTCGCTAGGCACCTTTAGTGGGCAACTAGTTGTTAGGCAACTTCAGTCAAAAAAACATCTCGTTGGTCACCTTTGGTAGGCAAAATAGTTCATTGGCACAACTTCAGAGGGAAAAACAGCACGTTGAGCACCTTCGAAGGGAAAAATAGCCTATTGGCATAGTCACTATGCACCTTCAGTGCAAAAAACAACCCACTGGTATAGCTTCTATGGGCAAAATAGAATTTTGGCACGGTCATTAGGCTTCTTCCGTGGGAAAACAGCTAGTTGGCATAGCTTCAGTGGGTAAAACAGCCTATTGGCACTGTCGCAAGGCACCATTGGTAGGAAAAATAGCCTGTTGGCATAGCTTCTATGGGCAAAATAACCCGTTGGCACAGTCGGTAGGCATCTTTAGTGGGAAAAATAACCCGCTGGCACAGCTTCGATGGCAAAACAGTCTGTTGACACAGTCAATAAGCACCTTCAGTGGGAAAAATAGCTTGTTGGGCTCCTTTTGTGGTAAAATAGCCCGTTGGCATTATTGCTAGGCACCTTTGATAGGTAAAACAACCCATTGGCTCAGTTTCTATTGGCAAAATAGCATGTTGGCACGGTCGTTACGCATCTTCGGTAGGAAAAATAGCTAGTTGGCACCCCTTTGGTGGGTAAAACAACCAGTTGGCAAGGTCGCTAGGCACCTTCTTTGGGAAAAGCAGCTTTTTGGGCACCTTCAATGGGCAAAACAACTTGTTAGCATGGTCGCTAGCCACCTTCGGTGGGAAAAACAGCCCATTGGCACACCTTCGATGGCCAAAATAGCCTATTGGCATGATCGTCGGGCACCTTCGATGGGAAAAATAGACGTTTGGCACAGCTTTTGTGGGTAAAATAATCCGTTGGCAAGGTCGCTAGGCATCTTCAATGGGTAAAACAACCCTTTAGCATAGTCACCAAGCACCTACAGTGGGAAAAACAGCTTGTTGGTACAGCTTCAGTAGGTAAAACAGCTCATTGGCACTGTCGCTAGGCCTCTTCGGTAGGAAAATAGCTTGTTGTAATAGCTTCAGTTGGCAAAACAGCCCACTGGCATGATCACTAGGCACCTTCGGTAGGAAAAGCAGCTCATTGGATACCTTCGGTGGGAAAACAACCTGTTGTTGCAATCGTTAGGTATCTTTTGTAGGAAAAACAGCCTGTTGGCACCGCTTCTGTGGGCAAAATAACCCATTGGTACGGTCGCTAGGCATCTTCGACGGGAAAAACAGCTCATTGGCCCAGATTTGGTGAGCAAAACAACCCGTTGGCACGGTCGTTAGGCACCTTCGATGGGAAAAAAAGCTCATTCAGCACCTTCTGTGACAAAATAGCCCGTTGACACAATCGCTAGGCGACTTTGTTGGGTAAAACAAGCTATTGGCACAGCTTATACAAGCAAAACATCCCATTGACATGGTTGCTAGGCACCTTCGGTGGGAAAAACAGCTCATTGAGCTCCTTCCATGGGTAAAATAACCCATTGGCTTAGTTGCTAGGTACCTTTGATGGGAAAAATAACCCATTGGCACCCCTTCGGTGGGCAAAA
>JAOTJB010332114.1:0-13205 GCA_027123815.1 Erythroxylum minutifolium
AGCCTAGCCTTATTAAGCTTTGCTTTCATCTCCGATTAAAATAACTCCCGCTGAATGTTTGATGTCTGTAACAAACAAGTCCCAATTCAAGCCGCTGGCAAGTTCTGCATCTGTTGGAGATTTGCCACCGTTAGCAGTGTCCCAAGAATAACCTAACATTTTCATAGTGAAAGTATAGTCTCCTTGAAAAGTTGTTTCGATTCTTTCTTTTCCGTTTGTAGTTTCTACATTTGTAATTAAATCAGATGTTCCACCGATAGTAATTGCACCACTTGCTAAAGTTAAGATAATCTCTTTGTTTGGAGTTCCAGTTACTCTTAATGCTGGAGCATCAGTAACAACTATTGGTTTTCCTAGAATATTAACAACTGTAACATCACCAGATTTGAATAAGTTTTCAGCATTTGTTAAATTTTGTCCGATTAATTTATGATAAGTAGCACCTCTCATAACTCTACAAATTAACATTTGTGAACTATCTCCGAATTTAGCATCCGTGTTGTTTAATGCAACTTGTGAAACTCCAAGCGTTGCACTTACATCGTTTGTAGCTGTTGCTTGATTTGAAATTGCAGCAACTAAAGCAGCGATAGCAGTATTAACTTGGTCTGATAAAATTGCTTCGCTCATAGAGTTAGAAATTACATTTAATGCTTCTGCTGGATTTGAATTAATCCATGCCATTTGAGATGGTTCAAAAATAATAGGACCAAATCCACCAGCTACTTTTACTTCTACTGCTTTGCTTTGTGCTAAAGCTGTTGCACTTACATTTCCATTAGACGCATATCTATCAACTCTTCTTTTTGAAGATACTAATGAGTTATAAAAACTTCTTTCGAAGAAATCACCACTAAATCCATCAGCACTTAAATTAATAGTGTTGTTTGATGCTGCGTTGAATAATGCAATTTGTTGCCCTAATTTCTCAACTACTAATTCTCTTGCATTGTCTATGAAAACTTGCATATTAGTTAATGACATTTTTTAATCCTTTATAAATTAAATTTTGCTTTTATATAAGCTTCTTGTTCGGCTTTAGTACCGTCTAGTTTTCCCGTTACTGTTGTATTAGTATTGTTTCCACCACTTGCACCACCGCCACTATGTTGAGTTCCCTCTAAAAACATATATCCCTCACCAGTTGGTGAAGTCCAATCTTTTATAAAGTCATCAACGCTCTTATCACCGAAACTTAATGCACCATCTTTGAATGTTGCCTCAGCTTTTAGCAATTTTTTAGCTATTGCTTGTTTATTTCCAGCTAATTTTAAACCATCAACTACTTTAGTTATTGCATCATCGTATGATAACTGCTCTAACTTCCCGTTTGCTTCTTGATACGATGTACTAAGCTTTTGTACTTCGATTTCTTTTTGCTTGATAGTTCCATTTAGTTTAGAATTTTCTGATTCTAATTGCTCTACTTTTTCAGTTAGTTTATTAAAATCGTCAAGATTCAATTCTCTGTTCTTATTACGCTCTTTTTTAACTTCTGTTAATAGCTCTTTATTTTTATTTTTAAGTGCATCAACTTCATCTTTTAAAGCTTGTAACTCTTCTTCTGTCATACTAGCATTCCTCACAAAGGTATATTTTTATAAATCACAGATTCATAATTACAATAATTATAGCATATTATTAATAGTTTAGGCTATCCGTAATTAATGTCTATATTTTCTTTTAATATATTTGTTTCCATAGCTTTTATTTTTATCTTCTTTTAAAGTCTTAATATCAAAAAATAATGTGTCATCTATAAGCACTTGTTTTAATAAATTAGATTCTATATTTTGTTCTAATGTGCTATCTGATAGTCCAATAAGTAGATTGTAAACATATCTATATGAATGTCCAGTTTTTTCTGAAACTTTAAACGCTAGTTTTTCTATTTCTTTTATTTGATTCTTATTCATCCTAAACCTCTTTTTATTTAATAATAACATATAAACTAAAATAAAATCAATTATAGTTATCTAATCAATCTAAAATTACAATTATTGTAACTAATTGTTACAAGTGAATTAATTTATATTTTTATTTTGTGGAATGGTTGGAAAAATTGATTTTATTTTGGTATAGTTAAATAAAAAAGGAATTAAATGAAAACAAAAATTATTCTAAAACTAGATAGAGAGTTTAAAGATAGAAAACATATTATTATTCCACATAAAGCGACTATTGATTTAAATGAGTATTTAAGTAAAAAATTAAAAGCAAAAGTTAGTATATTGGAATATTGCCACGCATCAGATTATAATGGAGTATTAAATATTGACAATAATATTTATTTTTATAACAAAATTATAGGATTAATGATTTAAGAGAAGTATATTAACTATATTTATCTTTAAGTTCACTAACTGATAAATAGTGTCCTTGCTGATTTAATAAATCTGATAATGTGATTTTACCATCTTTGTAAAGTTCATATCGTCCAATTCCTAAGTATTCTTTTTGAAATGTTTTTGATTTGTTTTCAAACCAATCACTAGCAGATAAATTGCTTGATACATACCCATCTATTGAACTTCTTGTACCTTTTGGAACTTCATCAAGTGGAATACCAAGTTCTTTAAAACTTTTTACTATTGGTAATAATATGCATCTACAAGACCATCCATCTGGTGCAGGTCTAAATTTATACTTTTTACCTTTAGCATTTAATCCGTTACCTTCAAAATCCCACATAGCCCCATCTAATAATAAATGTTCAGGTCTTATTTTAGAGTCAAGAGTTCCGCTCCATTCCCAACCTTTAAAAACATCACTATTCTCTTTGTAAGTTTCCATTCTCACTTGACTTGTAACAGTCGCAACAGCAGTCCTAACAATAGTCTTAATATTATTGTTATTCTTAATATCTAAAGTACCCTTTAGCCTACTAACTATCTGTGGATTTGTTTCACCCTCAATCACAGCTAATCGTATCTGCTTAGTTAGTGTTTCTTGAAATGATTTATCTTGTTTACCTAACCATTCACTTATAGTCAATCCATCCATCAAAGAAGTATTAACTATCTTCTGCACTGTTCTATCAGTTGGTAATTTACTAACTATATCAATTCCAATAGCTCCATTAATCCCATTTGCTACATAACTTGCTTCACTAATTCCAAGTTGAACTAAATCATCATTTACACTTGTTAAATCAGGCGTTAGTTTTGAATTAAGTTCTTTAATGATTTTATTCATATTAACTAAGTTAATGTTTTTGCCCGTTGCGATTTGAGCTAGGATATCATCGATTACGGATACATAGGCATTGATAATATCTTTGGTTAAACTATTGCTTACCCTTTGTAAGAGTAAGCTTCTAGTTAGTAGTAGGTCTTTTATTTCATCTGTTAGATTTTGCATATTAGCTATTTATTGCATCTTTGTAATACATTAGTTAAATGGGTAATTGCATAATATATTTCCTTTTGCGTTTTGCCTTTAAATAATTCTGCAATCTCATGCAAAGATTGTATTTCTTTTCTTACTACTATTTTTTTTTGTTTATTTTTCATCTCGAAATCCTTTTTTAATAATTAGTAATTATAGCATATGAACAATAAAATGTATATTTATAATTTTACTTTTTCTAGTATATTTCTCTTTTAGTTCATAGTTACTATCATTCCAAATATGTATCATATCCAACATTTCACATTAATCAGTTACCTTTTTACACATTATGTAAATTTATATTTATATTATAGCTAAATAGTGGATTTATGTTTGGGATTTTGGTATAGTTAAATAAAAAAGGAGTTTCAATAATGAAATTTTATAAATTTGGATTTGGAGTAGAAATATATAATTCACAACATGACCAATTTACTTTTATGAATAATAGATTAATGAATGCTGGGTTATTTTGGTTTTTAACTAAAAATAAAACGATAAAAATTACAGTTCCTATGCCTAGATTATATTATCAAACATGGAATAAAGAAAAAGGTTGGCAAGAAAACAATCCTACTAAATATAAATTAATAATTAATAAAATAAAAGGACTATTTAATGGCAAAAGTAAATTGTAAAGCAATAAATAGCAACGAAGGGATAGCAATTAGAGGAAAAGCAACTATCGAATGGTATGAAAACGGAAAGCCACAATATTATTGCAAAGGATATAATGATGCTTCTACCGAAGAACCAATAAATGCTTGTAAAAATTGTATTGATTTCGTAGGTGGCGTTCAGATAGAAATAGATTTTAAAAAATTTAAAGAGGGCTAATCCCCTCTTATAAAACTGGTGCTGTAACCTCTAAATTAGCATTAAAATCCTCAAAAGAAATACCACTTTCCACAATCTCGCCTTTTTGGAATTTTAAGAACATATCTTCTTTACGAATAGCCCCAGTTTGCCATGCTGCAACAAGTGCTGTGATTGTTTGTGCATCCATTTCGCTTAGGTTATAGTCTGTGTTAAGTTCAAGTTTAATGTCTTTTATTTCTTGTTCAGGCACTCCTTCCCATTCAGCAATAATTTTTAATCCTTGAGTTATACCTCTTGAAGCTGTGTTTGCTATTTGCATAATAGTAGCACGATACCCAGCAGTTTTCATTTGCATAGTGTTTTCACTAATTTGAGCTTTTGCATCATCAACTAATAATCTAGCTCCAAGTGCTGCCATAATTATTTTACAATCATTCAAGTAGCTTTCATTAAATGCTAATCCAGTTCCTTGAGTTTCTACGATTTTCATATCAGCATTTACTTCTTGGAATATTTGAGCGATACTAGATCCTAAAGTGATTGATAACTCATTTCCGTTTGAATCTCTTGTATTGATACCTTTACCCATAAAGAATGGACTACCAACAAAGTGGATAACATTTCTTCTTTCAACTGCTACACCATAATAATTAATGTTTATATCTGCAATATCCATTAATGGTGGCTTAACTGGAACTATTGAAATATCTTTGTAAGTTAGTGGAATAAATGGAATGTAGTTAATAGTTGAGCCTTTTACAATTACTGGCTTAGCTTCCATAACATTAACAAAAGTTTTATCATTCTCTTCAAATACCTCAACATAACAAACATTATCAACTAATGAATAGACTCTATATCTATCTTTTAATTTAGAAGTAAATCTATCCGTCCACTCTTCGTAAACTTCATGTAACACTAATAATGTAAGTTTATTTACTGAATTAATAGACTCATATCTCCAATTAATAATAGTTTCTGATTTATATAGCTTCATAAATGATCTAATGTTTAAAGCGTCTGTTTGAGGTCTGGTCATTCCTGTTGTATCTATATTTGGAACATCAATTAATAAACCACATCTACCAACTTCCATTAGTTCATTAACTATGTTTTGAGACAAATCAACGATAGTGTTATCGTCCATATCAATATTCTCTTTTAGTATTTCTAATGATGCTGGAACTGACACAGTAGGCTCTTTAGCAAATATTAACCCGCTTATCCCTTTTGCTGTTGCTTCAGTAAAGTTTTCAAATACTGACCTTTGAATAATAGCGTTGTAGTTTTTATCACTTACTCCCTCATTTGGTGGATAATAAGTTTTAGCGTTAGCTTTGATTGCTTTATCACCTTGGAAAACTATTCGCATTTTGATACAGTCTTCTAAGTGTGATTGAAATAATAAGTGTTGGTTACTTACTTGATTTAGGGACATAATTATCCTTTTTTAGATAATTATATCCTATTTGTGGGAGGGGTTAGTTAGTTATTTAATCCTTTAAAAATATGAGCTATTACATCAACAGTCCAACCATTACCAATCATGTGGTATCTCCAAAAGTCAGGAACACCTTCTGTATATCCGCCTGGTATAGTTTGTATTCTCTCACATTCTATAGGAAATAATTTTCTCCATTTATCTTTATTATTATTACCTATAAAATTACAATCATCTATGTTTGGCTTATTTTTAAATAAGCCTTCCATAAACTCTTTATCTGTAAAGATAACTTGCCTTGAACCCCTATATAAGTATCTTCTTAGATTAGTTCCTCTACCATAATTTGCATCTATACAATGACTTTTATCTCTATTAGAGTATCCATCTATGAGAATATCATTTAATTTAATATCTAAATTTTCAATTTCTATATATGGAATATTTGTCCAATATAATCTAGGTCTTGAACCTGCTGAAACTACTGAGCTATTTATTAAAATAGGCTCAACGCCTAATAATTCTGAAATTACTTTTTCATACCCCTTTCCCATTCTTACATTTTCCAGCAAGAAATACTTAGGTTTACATTCTTTTAATAACCTCACATATTCAAAGAACAACTTACTTCTTTCATCTTCAAAGTTTAACTGCTTTCCTGCAAAACTAAACCCCTGACAAGGACTTCCCCCAATTAATAAATCAATATTAGGTAAATCAGATGCTTTTACACTTAAAATATTTCCTAACCTATTCTTTTCATCTTGTGGGTAATTCTTATTGGCAATCTTTATTGTATAAGGGTCAATTTCACTACTAAAATAATTATTAACTTCAATCCCAGCTCTTTCTAAAGCAATTCTTCCACACGACATTCCATCAAACAAACTTAATACATTCATACAAGTATCCTTTTTATTTACTATACCACACAACAATCAAAACTCCAAATAATTCACATAAAATCAAAGATAAATTTGTTTTAGTGTGTAGTTTAGTAACTAAACTTTTCCAAGTACATTTTTTGTTGAGTGCATAGTTCCTCTTGTTGTAAATAAATATCCTAATTGAGCATTATTTATATCTTTTTTATTCTCAACGAAATAAAGCATTTTAGTTCTTTTGTCTATATAGCTAAGATATTTTTCAACTATTCCTTTTTTAGTTTGGATTCTATATTTTTCTCCAATTACTAAATGTGTATTATTTTTCTCATTTTCATAAATAAACATTTTAAACCCCTTTTAATTTATCAAATTATATCTAAATCCCCATTAATTTAGCTGTTGAATGTCTTTGAGTTATAGGGAATTCATAAGCTAGTAGATAAGAAAAACTGTCATTAAAGTCATCTTTTGACGGGTGGTCGTTAGATTTTTCAGGCTCTCCAGTTCTAATATCATAAGATTGTTGTTCTAATGATTCAGTTAATCTTTTACATCTATTTGTATTAACTAACACTTTCATTTTATCAAAGCAATTATTAGTAATGTTTACTCTATCTTTTACATAAGGATTAGAGTTATTTACATATACAGTAAATCCTGTATTTCGCAATATTGCTATATCTGTTTCAGCAGCACTTGTTTTATTATTCTTTCCTGACGCATCAGGATATATAATCTTATAGTTATTTGGATATTGATATTTAAGATTATCAACTACCGATTTTGTATCTTTAGAGATTATCTCATCTACTGCAATGTATTTATTATCTCTCTTTACAAATATAATACTTACACAAGAATTGTAGTTAAAATCTTGACCGATAAATAAAGTTTCATTTTCTGTTGCTTCAACATTTGAATGATGCTTTTCTCTGTTGAAATATGAATATACATTTGCACTTGATAGATTTACAAATTCACCATTTAGATAAGCTTTTAATAGATTAGGTGGATATTGTTGTTCTAGATTAGTAATATATTCTGGTGGCAAATGTTTGTTTTCATAAGTTGAAGCCCTCACTAATAAATCAGTATTAGAATTAAAATCTTCTACATATCTCTTATAGAACCACTTAAAGCCCTCGGGAGTTGAAGCCACATCAATTTGATTAATAGTACCTTTAGGACATTTTTGTCTATTCCTAGCCATTATCTTATTATATGCAATAGTCATTTTATCTTGAGGTAAAATGTCGCACTCATCTATTATTGAATAAAATACTTCATATCCAACTATTGTTTCTGGATTATCCATTGAACGGAATATAATCTTTCCATAGTCTTTAATATGTATTTCTTTATCTGATTTATTTAATTTATATTCATATCCCATTTCACTTAGCATACTAGGAAATTTATCAAAGGCTATATCTCTAATTAATCCATAAGTAGGCAAATAGTAAGCGACTGTTAATTCAGGATGATTTATTTTTTTAATGATTGTCTTAAGCGTAGCGATATACGATTTCCCAGAGCCTAAACCAGCTACAAATCCAGTATTTATTGCAGTAGATTTTAGAAAATCCATTTGCTTTTGATTAAGTGTTATTTTCATTATTCAACTACAATTTGAATTTGTTTTACTTCTTGATTAGTATTATTATTATCTACTCTGATATTAGTATCAACTTTTGGATTAACCATATCGTGTATATCTTTCATTGCACTTGTTATATCTTTAGGCTTTAAATCATCTATCTTCATAAGTGGAACTGCATCTATTAATTGAGATTGCATTATCTGTGCTAAATGAAAAGTATTAGTATTTATCCCCTCTTTTTCCAATTCTCTTTTCACACCTTTTTCAATTGCTTTAAGTTCAGTGTGATTTAAATGTGATTTTTTGTTTTGTAATTCTTGAAAGTCCTTTATGGTCGAACTTTCTAGTGTGATTATTCCGTGATTTTTTCCATAAATCCAATCTTCTTTTTTAGCTTTTTTAGTTATGGTTGTTCTATCTACTTTATATATTACTGATAATTGAGTAAAGGCTTTATCCTCTTCTATGTTTCCAGCTTCATAATCAGCTTTTATTTTTGCCCATATACTCTTATCTATTGCCATTAATTACCTTTTAACATATTTTATAATTGTTTTTGGTGGTTTACTTTCTAATTCTAAAATAGTTTTTCTTAATTTATTATTTTCTCTTATTGCTTTTTTATATTCTTTATCTAATTGAGTATAAGCTCTTATATAATGACTCCTGCTTTCAACTAATTCTTTTACTTCTTTTTTGCTATAAAATCCAAACATAAATCAATCCTTATAAACATATATTCCATAAACAAACAAGAATATAAATAAAATAGTGATAGGTATATCATACCAATAAAACTTAACAGCTACTTCATGCATCTTTTCTATCTGTGCTAATAGTTGAGCTATTCCTTGATGTATTAGAATCAATACTGTTGCATAAAGGAATATATTTAAAAATCCCATTGCTATAATATTTGTAACAAATTTACTTATCATCACTTCCCCTTTAAATCAAATCTTTCACTAATCTTAATACTTGCATTACTTCTTATCGGTTCAAATATCTTTAGAAATACTATAAATGAAGCTGATATTAGTTTTTTTATTTATTAGTCCATTTTATAATTTCTGCTTCTGCAAAATCATTAGCCAACTCTTTACCTTTATTAAAACCTATTGCTAATATTCCATATATAAATCCAAATATAGTAAAAATAGCTATAAATGGTAAAAACAATAAGAATGTTATTAATACTATCCAATTAACTTTCATAATTCTAATTCCTTATTTTTATCTTCAAAATATTTCATAAGTAGATCTATATTATCATAAAGGACATTAGTTCTTTTCATTCCTTCATAAGTCATTGTATAACCATCTATTCTAGATAAAGCCTTTATACACTCCATCACTTTTTCTTTTTCTGTTAATTCTATTATTTGACTCATTTTACTTTACTCTCTAAATATTCAATAACTGCTTTTAGCTTTTCTATTTCTTTATTATAATTTGATTGTTCCATTACATAATTAAGTTCTAGTCTGCCAATCTTATCTTTTTGACTATGTAACATATTACAGCTTATTTTAGATGATTCTTTTAGGCTTTTATTTTCTGCTTTTAAGTTATCAATTTCAGCAAATAATGATTGATTTCTTTCAATATGCAAATTAATTACTTTTCTATGTTGTTCTAAGCTAATACACTTTTGCAATTTAAGATTTAACTTATCTAATTCTTCTCTTTGGTTTTTTCTTTTTATTCTAGCTTTTTTTAATATCTCGTTTTTCTTTTTTAGTTTTTGTTCTAAAATAACAACATCATAAGGTTTTTGTATCATTGTATCAAACATTTTATATTTGTCTTCTTCACAAGTTCCATTTGTTCTTATAAATAAATCAGCGTCTGTTTCTTCAATATCATATTCTCTAAAAAAAAGTTCTGATTCAGTATCATTCATGTCATGAGTAATACTACTTTCAATATATAAAAAAGAACCTTCTAAATTGATTTTATCTTTATTATAGTTACCTTTCCAAAAAATCTTATTTTCAAAACAAATCTCTTGTACTCTTCTACTTTGTTCTGGCGTTACTCTCATTTTTATATTCGTTTTCATTTTCTACTCCATAAAATCTAATAAATTTTTTTCAAAAGCCTTAGTCTTTACAACTACACTTTTCTTTTTTTTAGGTTTGCTTTTCTTCTTAACCTATTGAGGTATTTTATTTCTAACTACTTTTTTCTTTTGCCAGTCTGCGAACAAAATATCATTCAAAACTAACTTGTCTTTCAAGTATCTAATATAATCTACTTCACTCTTAAACTCAATCTGTCCAGCTTTTAAAAGTGCATCGTCTTGATTTTCTAATATTACATTAAATATCTCTAAGAAGTCTTTTACTTCATACTTCTCTAATTTCTTTAAGATTTTATTCTTATCTTTAATCTCACTATGAAACGATACTACATAAGATACTAAATCTAAATCATAAGCAAATAGTTCTAGTACTTTGTAATATTGTTGCATAGTTCTCCTTTTTAAATTATGTTATTATAACCTAAAAACGATTTTTTTATGCTTATTTTATCTCTCTTTCTAATACTAAAATTTTATCAACTATCTTTTTAACTTTTTTATTTTTATTTGCACCCTTAAAATCAAGAATTGCATTTTTTCTATTTCCGTTGTTTGCTTTTAAATAAAATTTATATACTTCTAGTCCAGCTTTTAACGAATTAAAATGTATTCCTTTCTCATCCAAGTAATCTTTCCAAAGATATTCATTTACTCCACAAACTCCAATATATAAATCTTGATGATTAGCTTCATAATTAAAGCTTGATTCACTAAAACATAAGATTGATATTAGCTTTCTATCTTTTTGACCAATGTCGCCGAATATCCTTTAAAAGTTGATTGTTATTTTCAAGCTCTTCAATCTCATTCATTAAACTATCAATCTCAACATTTAAAGACAAATTCATTTCTCTATGTATCTCTAAAGTGTTGTTTATGCCAATAGCCAACTTCATAGCTTCAATTTTAGCCGTTCTTTCAACTTCTACTAACTTGTGTACTCTTTCTAACTCTTGATTATGTTGTAGACTTTGTAATCCAAAACATATACTCATAAATATTATTCCAGTTGCTATTAAATCATTTTTCATTTTATATAACCTCTCCTATTTCATCTTCTCTAATGTAATATCCATTTTCCAAACAGTAGCAGTTTTGATTTGCAAATTCATTAAATTCAACTTCTAAAACTTCTAATTTTCTAGTGTCATTTTTTAATTTTACAAAATCACCAATATTTGCAATAAATGTATTTTCCATATTAGTCACCTTAATAATATTTAATCATAGATGATTGTATTTTGTTAATTTCAATTAATCTCTTGATGATTAATGTCTTTTCTTTTCTTATTTCTTTTAGCATCTTAATCTCCTCTTTCTTTCTAATACAACTATAGCAAAAAATCTAAAAATAAATAAACTATTATTAAATATTTTTAGATTAAATTTGTTTTTGTGTGTAGTTTTGTAACTATAATTTGCAACTTTCATAATTTGGTTGATATATTTCTTTTTGATCTTGTTGTCTATCCTTTTCCCATTTTCCAAAAGCTCCGAACTTCTCCCATTGTTCTTTTTGAATAGGGTTTTGTTTTCTACAATTAATATGCTTAAATACTTCATTATCTGTTTTTATATCATCATAGCCCATTTGTTCAGTTTCATTAATTGAAAAAACTTTTATATCCTTTATTGAGTCAATTGTATTTAATTCACTAATTGGATCTTTATCAAAATACAAATCCATAATTTCATTTTGTAAAAATTTTATTTCTTGTTTATCGTCATAAAAAATCTCTAATAGTTCCTCAATTACATTAGCCACAAATACTGATGTATTTGGATTAATAATGTTTCTTTCTTTACGCCATACTTTTAAATTTTCTGTTAAAGTTTTTTTACTTTCTACTCCATTTATTTTTGTATTTATTAAATCTAAACATTCATTTAACATCTTTTTTCCTTTATTTTATATTTTCAACAATTGATTCAAAAAAATCACAATGTCTGTTAAAATCTTCTTTATAAGATTTATTAAACTTATCCATAATTGTATAAATTGGTAAGTGCATAAATCTACTTTTAGCCATTGTTTCTTGTTCTTCATTCACTAACCAGTTAATAGCTATAATAGCTATCATTTCCCATGATACTTTTGTTAAATCTTGCGATTTTTCATCTATTAACTTTAGTAGTCTTTTTATATCGTCCATTTGTCGTAGAGTAGCTTGTTTTTTAAAGCTAGTCAAAATGCTATCACTTGATTTTTTAATTGCTTTATAGTCTATTTTGCAATGGTAAATATTTCCGTCTATTAATTCTTTTAATGAAGAACTTAATAGTAAATGATATAGTATTGATTTAGTATTCATTATAATTCCTCATACTCTTTGTAATTTGTAGCAATCCATAGATAATTTTCATAATCTTTTTTACTATCTTCTAATCCATTGTTTAAATCTTTAATTTCAATTTGAATAATGCAATCATTAAAATTAGGAACATTTCTTAAAGTTTCAAGTCTTGCTTTAATAAAATCAATTCTAACCTTTTTTAATATTGCTAAACTTTTAGCTACTTGTTTTGGAGTAATTTCTATTTCTAAATATTCACTTTGTAATTTACTTATTTCCTCAAAATTATTTCCATATATTTTTTTTCTTTGTTTAATAACATTCTTATCTATATAATTTAAATTTAGTTCCATTATTTCTTTACTCATCATTATCTCCTAATATTAATTTCATTCTTTTACTATATCTTCCGTTTTTTATATCACAAACTCTTTGTTGAGATATATTATATTTTATAGATAATTCTACATTTTTTAATTTTGAATTAGCTATTTCCTTAAAACTTTTATTTGACAACTTAGCACTATGACTTTTTTCTCCATAAAAATTGAAATTATTATCAAAAGCATGGTTTATATTTTCATATGAAGTTGCCCATTCTAAATTACTTAACTTATTATTCTTTTTATTTCCATCTATATGATTAACTTGTGGTTTATTATAAATATTTGGAATTAACTTTGTTGCAATA